>JAWWMK010021322.1:0-17738 GCA_035047105.1 Galeopsomyia nigrocyanea | reverse complement strand
ACATGTATCGCAATATTGAAATTGATGCTTGATGGGCCTTGTACTTCAAATAAATAAAATTGTCGAATATGCACGTTACGCTGTTATTTCGACCGATCGGCGTAAAAAAGCCATTTATTGTTGATCGGGGACACGTGTATTTTTTGACACAAAACGACACGTGTCCTGTTGGTCAAAAAAATACGTGCTCTTTTTCAACCGGGTATCCACGACATTTTTTTTACAATTGCAGACGCACGAAAAATTTACATATTTTATATAGTAAATTTGTTGCGCAGTATGAAAAAGAAGTGTTGCGAGCGACAAGTGTCTAGCTTTCATTGGACAATTGGAAATGTCGTGATGTTGAAAAATCATGTTGCAAGAAACCAATAACAATTACACGTGCGTCTAATTATTTTTTGGGATTTATTATTGAGTTTCGATGATGCAGATTCGATTTTATTTATAACGCTTGCAAGGCTCATAAAAAAACCTTTTGACTTTGCACCATGAAAAAAATTCTGATATTGACGTGGGAAACGTTCAGACATTCAACTCTGTTGATTTTTGAAGAGAATTGCAATATCGCGAATATTTCCAGTAATAAAATTGTTAACAAATTATAATTTTTACGAGTCCTGTTTTAAATTTAAACGTGGGCAGCCTTTGTACACTACGATTTTCTCCGCAGTCAATTTGGCCATGTAGAGAATTTTAATCATGTACAGTTTGAATAATGAACCATGATGTTGCCTAAATATTAGTTATAATTTCCTTTTTTAAATCTGGATCTTAGTTATTTTTGCTATATTATAAAATGGAAGGTGACTTCTTTTATTACATATTTTTAAATATTTATAAAATATCTAAAATATAATTACTTAGATATTTCTTTTACTAAAAATGTAAAATATTGTGGCATACAAAGTTTCTGGAAATTTAAAAAATATTGCTCGCAAAATATATATTCATTTACTTTTATCGATCGTGTCGTTCGCGAAATATCGCTTCTTTTTTTTCTCTTACGTCATACAGTCATGAAACTGTGATTCATCACGATGAAATTTAACAACAGAAGTCACCTTCTATTTTGTAATATAGCAAAAATAATTAAGATCCAGATTTAAAAAAAGGAAATTATAACTAATATTTAGGCACCATCATGATTCATCATTCAAACTGTACATAACTCGGCTTGGAAGGCCAGAGCCTGGAAGTGCCTGTTTTTTCTTTTTCGTAGATGATGCTGACGATGTACTTGAAATATTTTGTATTCACAATGTCGCCATAATTGATTCCTTCAACGGAAAAAAAAATCATTTATGAGTTATCAATACTTTTAACTATTACAATGTGTCATAATTAATCGTTCAATTAAATACTTACCGGCAGATCAGCAATGTTAGCTTCATTTTTTCACAATTGCAAAGATACAAAAATCCAAGCACCTTTATATATCTCTGTAGAATAAAGCTGATTGCACGTGAACGCTCTGCTATCCATTGTCCCGGTAAACTATTGATAGAATTTTTTTTTTCAATTTAATGGAATCAATAAATTTCGCGTGCAGATATCCGTTATCTCTTTGATAATAATTTGCGCAATCGTACTTCTATTGGCTAACCCATTCATCATTTGACGAGAAGAATCGATGAATTGCGTATAGACCAACTGAGAACAATAGGAATTGTAATTTGCGATTATTTTTCAGTCTCTTTGTGACATCTACACGAGATTTATGTGATAAAATGGAACTTTGATGTATCTAATGTGATAATTATACTTTGCTAATTATATTTAAAATCTTTGTCTCGATTGTTTTACAATTATGGATCAAGTAATGTGAAGTGACGTAGAAATAATAAGTTTTTTCACTCATTAACTCAAAAAAGACTCAATGAGACATTCATCTTTTAATTGGATGTCTATAATTGTGGGCATTGCATAAGCAAGTACGTATCCAAAATTTTCTTTTACTCGAGGCAGTAGAAATGGGAGTTTCTACGGCCAGCAATAAGAAGAAGAGCACTGACAATAAATTAAGGGGGAAAAAATAGTGAAGAAGCAGAAAATGGTCCGGAAAAATAAATCGATCAAAGGCTGGAAAAAGGAAAGAGAAAAAGGCGAGCAACGGCAGGGACATCCCATAGCGCGAGGGCAGTAGCGAGAGCGAGCGGTGGCGTGTTTTTGAATGGCTAGTGTGTACACAGAGGACCTTTTTCTGTCCTTTTGAACTCTTCCATAGGGTTTCGCTGCAGGTTTTAAAGCGTGCGAGTGCGTTGCGATTTCGGGTCATGGGAAAATTATGTAAACCGGATCGGGCAGAGATCCGACTCCCACGACACACGCACGCATCACACATATGCAAAGGGTATACACGATTTTCACATAAGGTGACGTGAGGGATGAATTTCGCATTCAGACCGGAGTTTTTTTTTTTCTTTTGTTCCGCCGCGTTACGCAGTTTTTCGAGTTCAGAGAGAGAAAGACAGAGACATGGATCGACGAGCGAGGTGTGTGTGTGCTTATGTGTCGTGTGAGAAATATTTATGTGCTGCAGTGTCATTTCCGCTTTCAGGTGTAACGGAGGATTCTTCCTTTTTTTCTCTCTTTTGTTCTTTTTGACTGTCGGATATGCGTTATACGGGCATCAATCAAAATTCATGCTGGTGTACTTACTCGAATTATCGTTACAGCTTTAACAAGCCTTTTTTGCATATTCTTGCTTGTTAAGCATATAATTTTTGGCATATTGTTGAAATTAAAGTTAATAATTTTAACGTACATTTTAAAATGATACGCGGATATGCTTCAAGATGATTTTCAACTTTTAAAATATCTTCAAGATGATTTTCAACTTGTAAAATATCTTTCAATTTTCTTATCTTGATACATTTATCATGAAGCTCCTTATTCTTCTACCTAATTGTATTGAAAACATGTTTCGATTGTATAAGTTTATGTAACTTTTGTTTCATATTTCAAAAGTTCTAGAGTAAGCCGTAAATTTATAAAAACGAAAGGTGGGTCAACCCCACCAATTTCCGACCAAACCACAGCCATTTGTAAAACATTCGGGTAAAAAAACTATGTCTCTCACAACTTTTTTTTCGTCGGAACAACGATTGGAAAAAAAAACTCAAACCTCCCAAGAAATTTGAAACACCAAAAAACAAGTGTGTCCACCGAGAAAGAAGAGCAAACGGGGGAAAAAAAACAAACCATGGCAATCGTACTTTGACCTGTCCAGTCAGAAAAACGTGAGTACGAACATTCCCCTCGCGCGGCAGCATCCCGAAAACACGCGGTAGGCTTTGCCTTTGTTCGTCGCTCTCACATGGAAATAAGCGATAGGTATAATATAAAAAAAAAGAGAGAGAGTGTGTGGCCCCTTCGTCGCGCTTCGGCGCGAGGGTGAATGCGAAATTCAATGACTTATTTTTATACCTATCGCCCGGACGATTTTTATGCGCGCGCGGGCTTCACGCAGTTTCCCCATGCGCTTGATTTTTCGGTGACTCTTTTTTTCTTCTCTTTCTCACGTTGTGCAGCCTGATGCAAGCCTACCTGTGGATCATAGTTTTTACATATTTTTTTTTTCGTAGAAATCAAAATAGACTACGGTTAAATCAAATAGTAAACTTGCAAATTTTTCATAATTTATTTTTACTTCTCTTGCAATAATTATATAATTTTTTTAAATGATCTTTCAAACAAAAGCAAAATCTCATTGAAAAATTAATGTAAGCCGCCCGGAAATATTTCTTTCCAAAAGATCGTAACGCGTGAGGCGTCAGATGAACAAATATCTCGAACAAACAGAAGAAAAATCCGATTTCCGAAAGCGTTTTTCCCATCGCAAAAAGCACAATGCAACATCCTTCCTCCTTCCGTTGGAAAATCGCTTCTAACGATGCGTTTTCCTTAAGGTCCAGGGCGTGTCCGAGCATTTAGTAGTAGCCCCCGTGTGTCCGCCTACGCTTCCGGTGAATTTACCCAATTATTCCGAACGAAAGGGTAAAAGAGAGGGAAAAAAGGAAGAAAAAGTGGGATGGGCATAGTTTTGATCGATTGGTCTCGGGGCTTATTAAAGAGTCATTCCGCCTCGAAGGCTTTTGTCCGACTTCACGAATTGAGAGTGGATTAAATTATTGATGCGAGCGCTCGAGTTAAATGGCTCTTTCTTCGCTTCGGCATCTTGCTTTCAATGGACGGATTTCTCTTTGCAGAATTTTAACGAGCGCGTGGGCGAGGCTCGCCAGTCGGGTTACACTAAGAATCCGGCGAACTGAAATTTTAATCTTCGAAAAGTTCGAATTTCGATTCCACGTTCTTACACTTTACCGATTGGAATTTTGCTATTTCCGAGTGAATTAAACGAATGATTTATAAGGATTTTTCAAATTTTCGATAAAATAATAACAAGAATTTTTCTAAGCAGGAAAAAACAACAAATCTCTTTTCTATATATCACAACCAGCCACGCAAAGAGATTTCATTCGATTCTCGTTAAACTATACACATCTTCTCTCTCTCCCTTTGTACAATACAGAAGAAAAGACAATTAAGCGTGCACGCATTCCATCATCATCGTCATATTTTTATTAGCAGCCACCCTCCCGCCAAACGAATTACACGCTTCTTACATTAACCCAGTTATCTTCGCGCATCCGTCTTCGCACCTCTTCGATCATCCTTGATTCTGCTGATGGGGGAATCGAATGAAGTAGCAAAATAAACAACTAAATATTTCGCTTGCTATGTGTACCGGAGAGAGAATTTATTTTTCGTGTTTACTTTTGTTTCGGCCGCAAGTACTGTCGGTCGATTTGATGCGCGATAACTTGATGTATGTTATGTGTGCCAAGTAATTAGAATGTGTCACGGGAAAACTGTCACTTTTACGAGTGAACTTTTCAAATGTTAAATATATGTGCGCGAATAAGGAATTAACGACGGAGTTCTGTCGAACTTTTTGGCAAGATGGACTTGTATTCCAACGGTAATCCGAATCACCCTTCAAAACTCAGCGCAACTGGAGCAACCAAAAGTCTACTCAATCAATGAATATTCGTCTATATATATTCAAACGAATAAAGAGCATTGAACATATATATCCCCTTTGTGTCGGCGCAACATATATATTTCTCACGTTTCTCAATAATCACGCGTATACGCAATTCAATCGATTGCTTCTCTCGAGCCAGAAAAATCCATATAAAGAATTCACGGTTAGCACTATTCGGGCAGCAAAGCAAGGCCAATAATTATGCGCGGGAAAAGTGAAAAACCGACCCTTCGGACACACGTTAACAATGAGGCGTCTCTTACTCGGTTTCTGCATAACGCGCATATGTCCAAGGGGCGGAGCAAAATGTGTGTGTGTGTGTGTGTGTGTGTAGGGAAATGAATCGGGTTCTCTTTGCGTCGTCGTCCCCTACATCCAACACACACATACACACATGGGAAACCAGATGAATTTTAAATGAGCCTCCCCTTTTTCGAACGGTTTAAGCAAATAGCGTATATAGCGACGATCGCTACCGGATTTCTTCGGGGATCGCCTATAAGAGGGTCAGTTATAATATATATTTCTAAAAATGTACGTTGGATTATATTTATCGCTCGTAACGACGATTTTTGGACCAAGCGCGTGCATATATATATATATATATATATACACAAAACGTTGGCAAGTATAAATTCCGTTTGCTCGAGGATTTAATTCGAGGCTTTGGGCTCGAGAAAGAAACGGGCGCTGGATTTATTGGATCACAGGTGCCCGATGATTCGGTAATTGGCATTTACGGGTTGTGCAAATTGGTCGGCGATGAAGTCGTTGAGAGGGAACTTGAAGGGTGGAGATTGAGATGTTAACCAAGAGAGAGGAGGACTGTAATTACTCGGATGTTTTTACTGGCGATTAATGGCTGGGACTCAGTTGGTCGCTCGCTCGATTTGCTAATTGCTGGGGATTTAGAGATCAATTCTAAGGAGGTGGGCCGATGATCTTTCTTGCTTTGCTCGCTCGTGGGCGATCGCTCTCGGGAGAACGTATTTTTCTTAAGTTTGCTGTGTTTCCATTAGTTTGTTGGGGGTTAACGATCAATTTTTAATTATTAATCTATGATTAACTACAAATAAATAAATCAAACCTAATTTTGAATAAAGCTACTATTGTGCAAGCAAACTGTAAATTAGTTTTGGATCAAACTATATAATTTCACTTGCCCGATGCATCAAAGAAACAAGTTTATATAGACTCATCGTACGAATTATTCAATGTAATCATCGATCTTTGCGAGCCCCATATCGCTCATACATCGAACCAAAACATATTCACAAGAACGAGTCATCAAAATAATAAAGTTCAATCAATAAATTGCTTGTTGAAAAGGCAGTAAACAAATCAATGTTTCTCGGCTTGGCGCCACTTAATCGGCGCAACACAAGAATCGACTGCGCAAAAGAGAGAGAGAGAGAGAGCACAAGCACCGTAAATAAAACTATACGAGAGAGGCACAGGAGGAGGAGGCACGAGCAGCCTGTTGCTTCCTCCTACATGTGTGTTCTCTTTTTTCGGAGAGTCGAGTAGGGAAGGAGCAACTCCGGGAGAATAAGAGAGGCGCTTGCGCGCAGTTTATCACTCTGGCGCCGGAAGGAAAAGGCGAGAACGAGAGCTTGCTTGAACAGCTTCGATTTTTATTGTTCCGATCTGCTCTCTCTAACTGTGTCAGTGTAATCATCGCTTTTATTCGCTCGTTTTTTCTTTGCTAATGTGGATTATTTTTCTTATTTATTTTTTTTTTGGAGGAAAGTCACCATTAATAGATACATTTTTTCATTTCGATCTTATCGAGATCAAAGCGATTATAGAAATAATTCGGAATCCCGTAAAATTTCGTTTAAAATTCAAATAAATGATCTCTTACGACGTCTCCACAAACGTAACGGCTTCGGTATCCTATACACCCTTCAGAATTTTTTTTCCTTCAAGAAAAAAAAACTCCGGCCGTCATACAGCATCCTTCAGCTGGCCTCGCATTCAATGTTTTACGATAAGGCTCGTAGCTCGAGGATTATCACAGATGGTCCGAGAGAGCGTTAAATTAACCGGCCACATGGGCCAATTCCATTTTCCGAAAAAGGGTGACTTTTTTCGACGGATAAAAAAAACGAAGTTAGGAGGAAACGTCAAAGAGGTTTCTCGTCTCGGAGGGGAAAAAAACCGGTGCGAGTTATTTTGTGATTTATCGACCAACGTACTATCTTCATGCTAATTGATTTACAACCCCGTAAAGAGCCGCGTGTTTTTTTTTCCCTATACCTGCGGCTTCTTATACGCAACGTACTTTTTCGCCGTCCACTCGACAGTAAAAACAGCCCACGTGTCCGAAAAAGAGAGAGAGAGAAAAAAACACGCATTGTCCTGCCAAAGATGCCCGCACATCTGCGAGATCGAGAGAAAAAAAAAACTTTCGAAATCTTTGTTCGCAGTAGTTTTTCCGGGGCGCGTGCCGGTCAGCTTATGTAATTTTCAGGGAGACTGCACCTTTGGCGGTTGGATAAAATTGAAGGCGCCATTGTGTTCGTTTTATTTTTTCGATTTTAATGATGTCCAGATGGAGGGACGTAGAAATGGCGATGAGTATAGTAAAAATCGATGTTATGGGTATGGCCAACGTGTATAAGCAACCCTTTGTTCAACCCTTCCGCCAATCGTCGACAGGCAACGCTCCTCCCCAACCCTTTTTTTTAATTCGTTGCCGTTATGCAAGGGGAGCGATGATGAAGGGTTGTGGCTTATATTAGCTCTTTTTATTAGCCATTTTATCGCATCCAATTTTTTTCTTTTAATTTTTAATCTGATTTTAGTAAATAATTACTCGTGGTCCATCGTGTGTTTTCAGAATCACGTTCTATTCAATCGCGAACTCATAAATCCCATGTGCTTCACTCGCCCATCCGCAATTAAATAATTCAACTCGACAAAAAAAAACATGACGTCACACGTCGATAATAAAACCCTCAATAACCGCGTGTACGCATTATTAAAAATGTATCATGCTCGCGCAGCAAAGTTCGGGTCGAACATTTTTTTTATACCTCGCGTCGTTCGAACGCGATTTTTTAATCGCGAGCAGGGTAAAATCAACGGCATCCATTTATTATTCAGAAGCACCGTAATTTCACCGGTGGAAAAAAAGAGAAGGTGGGACATTAAAAATTCACGCAAATTGCATCTCTCGCTCGCTCTCGATGAGCAAAGTTCGCGCGACAAGAAGCGCGCTCTTTTTTTTTCTCCCCCTTCGCGAGCGTATATAATTTTTCTTTCGCTTTATTATTATACAACTCAAGTTCTTCGTTGAGAACGAAATTCCATTCTCGTCGTGAAAATACCTAGAACAACGATAGTAATTTTTAACTTGAAGAAGAGGAAAAAAAAATCGAAAATATGAATTATATAACTCACAATATACTATAGATATAGGAGGACGCAAGGTGAAAGTAATAACAGACATTATTTAATATTTAGCGCGAAGCTCTTTCTCTCCCTTCTCGAACTCTCCATCAAGCGCGAAGCAAACTTTTTCATCCCTCGCGCGCGGTACTGCCGCATTATCTCTCTCCTCTTTCGTGGGGAGCAAAAGAGAGTGAGTTTCCCGACTGGAGTAACGAGGGAATACATAGTTGATGCTGCCGCGAGCATAATTGCGACGCCGCCGCCGCGCCAACGAAAAAAACAAAAAATACAACTCTCGATAAAAATAAAAGGCAAGCCGTGAAAATAAATAATTAACGTGAGTGCCGCGATTTTTTTATTTTACTGAAAATCAACGGCGTTAAAGCAGATTAATCAGAGTGATAAGAAAGATGCGAAAGGCGCTGAGAAAGCACTAAAAAAAATTGCGAGCGTAGAGAGAGAGAGAGACGGGGCCCTTTCCAAAAGCTTGCTGAATAATTGAGGCTGCGAGCCTAAGGCGCTGCAACGACGGCGTAATTCAAGGGCTCGACTTCTCTCTGCTTGCCCTTTGTTATATACCTACGCCTTTCTTCTCTTTTTCTTTTCTTTTCTTTCTTTCGTTCTTGGCAATCGAAATGCCTTTGCTACGTTAATTTTTGCCTCGTACGTTTTCATCTTTTATTAGCGATTTAGAGATGAAAATATAGGTAAAATATCAATTATTTTTAAGATAAAGAATAAATAAAGGAGAAATCTTAGGATAAGAACGAGCTAATACAGCGTATATAGATATATACGAAGCTGTAAGAGTTACGTAAAGAGAGGAAAGGGAGAGAACTCGCCCTTCATCGTTCCGCCATAATTTCCAGAAGCGAGATAAGCCACGCGCGTCTCGGACCCTACAAAGCTTCTATCTATGGGAGAGAGAAAAAAAGGGATGAAGCGCGGCGATGGACGCTCAAAGCTGATTGAGAAGAAAGACTCTTCTCGATAAAAATGAAATCACACTCCTCCCACACACGCACGCGCACGTTTAGATGCGCGCGTAAATGCAATATATGATTTTCCAACGGCTAATTTCTTAAATCCCGAGGAGAAGAAGAAAGAAAAAAAAACAACAGCGAAGATTCCGGAACAAAGAACGCAACGTTCGAAAAATCCCCATTGGCCGAAACACACTCGCACACAAAAAATGACCGATGGCCACTATACTACGCGAGAAAAAAAAGCCAGAGAGAGAGAGTCGAAGGGTAGCAACCCTCTCTCCCCCTTACAACTCGTCTTTTCTCTCTCTCTCTCTCCCCTCTGTGTGTGCGTGTGTGTTAACCCCTCGTGCAACTGACCGATGCGCCATTGGCTAGCCAACCCCTCTTTTCGCTCGCTATATACGCCAGAGAGATCAATAAATCGCACGTGCACACACGTAGCAAAGCGCGTGTGTATAAGACAGAAAGAAAATGGCGAAAACAAAAAAAAAATAACAGCCTACGTCCGAAAGTTTTTCCGACAAAAAACGGCAGGTAAAAAAAAATTCGCGGTTACGTTAGAGACAAAAAAAAATTGTAAGAAGGAAGCGTGAGTTTGCGGAGACTATATTCGACTCCGTCATACAATTATTTTTATCTGACGTATAATACGGGTGTGAATGCCTATATTTATGATTTTCTATAGCTGCGGCTGTTTTTTTGGATCGAACTATATCGAACTACGTCACGCAAAAATAATATTAGAATCATTAGCGTGCGTTACGACCAGACGTATATTACGTCAGTGAGTCTCGTCGGTGGAACAAAAGGGACAAACTTTTCACGCGCAAGCACAAACAAACAAAAAATCTTCGCGCGATGACGCTGGCACATACATAATACGAGAGTCGCGTGCGTTTTTTCCGGCTTTTAGCGGTTTCAATCAGCACAACGCGAAGATCGAGGCAAACATGACAAAAACGATGAGCGATGATGATCGCGGCCCCGAAAAATCCCTTCCAAAACTTTCGTTTATACGCCTGATCCATCAATCAGCGCGCGCGAGAGAAAGAGAGAAAAAAAGGAGAACTTTTTGGCTATAAACATCATATTTACGCGTCGCATTTCACGATGAACGACAAAAAGTGTTGATTTAATTAAAACAACGTGAAGAAGACTTTCAAACACGAAAATCCAGCGACGAGTCCGATTACGCTAGGGCTGCTTCTTAGAAACCTCTCAAAAAAAAAAAAAAAAAGAAAGAAAAAGAAAAAAATTTATTCGTCTAGGCGTAAGCATATCTAGGACGTGTGGCTTCTTCATATAATTCAATTTAGACGCATGAAAGAAGAAGAAGAAGGAGGCAAGAATACAAAGCACCTGCGGAAACGCAAACATCAGTTCCGCGGAAAAGTCGTTTTTACCTCAGCAGATAAATGAACGTTTGCGCAGGTGGGATGTGATGACTGTCGTGTGTGTATAGTTTCAGGTGCGAATTACGCGAACGCGTAGAGTGGAGAATTAGATTATTTCTTGTTGCTTTTACGAGCGCGACTCTGTGGAATTATGTCGTTGATGATTTTATTTGCCGATGATTCATTGCATTGATCATTGATTCGTTACTTTCTTATCAAGTGAGATTTATCAATGCGATGTGAAATTAGTTTTAGTAATTTTTTAAAATCTTTTTTTATATCAAGTTTACTCTATAGAATTAGTCGGAGCGTATTTTATCTCGGAAATTGCATAACAAGTTTAGCAAAGTTGGAGTAGCCAGGCAGGCAGACAGGCAGTCAGGCAGGCGGGGATCAACTCCATTTTTTCCCCCACAACAATGGCCGAGGTATTATCCCTTCGTCAAGTTGAGAGAAACTTCAGCCCAACTCTCGCTCTTCAGGCACATTATGCCTCTTCTTTTTTTCATTGCGGCGTTACATATATTTTTGATGACGCCGTTCGTTATTCACGCCAAAGTTCAGGCGCGGATAGAAAACGACGCGCGCGATGATGCTCGGGGAGAAGAAGTTTACTTGTATACTCTCTAACGAGTTTTTCGTGTTGGCTATAACGTCATTGGCGATAAGTAAGTTAAAGTTAGAATCGCAAACGAGCGAATCGATGAATTTTTCCATAAAGCCATCAGCGAAGAATTCATTTTTCGTATTTCTCCCTGTCTGTGTTTTTCTTTCTCACGGACTGTTAATGAAAAAAATCAAACGCTGAAGTTGGGAGGAATAACCATAGCAGCACTTCAGCCGCGCGCATCCATAAATTTGAAATTTCTTTAATGAATCTCGAGAATCGCGAACTTTGCATCCCGCGCGCTTCGAGGGGGCGAGTAATATAACTCGGCGGCGGCAGCAAACCGGCAAAGTAAAAATAAACAACGAGAAAAAAGAAGGAGAGAGCTTTGAGATTAAAATGATATTACCGTGGCGTTGGAGCTGATCGCCTCGGTGAAAAGTAATTAAAATTCCACTCTTCCTCGCGGCAGCGGCGGCGGTGGTGAGATAACGTTGTATAAATTAAACAGCCGAAGCCAAGGGTGCCGCGAGGAAAACAAAAAAAAAACTTGTTGAGGTGGCTTTTCAGGATGAGCTTCATCGGGCTTCCTCTTCTTCTTCTTTTTTTTAATGGAAGAACAACAGACGCGCAATTAACGCGCCGCGCTTTCGCTGCAAATTCGATTCATCAACTTTGCACTTTACAATTTTATTAATCTACGAGGGAAAAATTTAATTTTCCGGGGAAATGGAATTAAGGAAATTTTTTCAACTCGATTAACGTAAAATTGTAATTAGTGTGTAATAGAGTTTCAATGTTGAATGAAAAATAATCGATCACTCTGCCGTAGACTGTCTGAAAATCGCGAGTTATCAATCAAACTCATATAAATTTAAAATTAAATACCGTCGTTTTTTCAGCAAATCATACCGATATTAAGTCAGCTAGTATATTTTCAATAAAAAAAAACCAACAATTAATCAAAAAAACGACACAATAAAGAGAAGTTCAGTCTCTCAGATACGAATAACGCGCGCAAGCTGGCTTTACAAATCATAAATCGCGATCGGCGACCGTATGTAGAACATCATAAAATTACCCTATGCAGCGGGTCGGCAATCGATAAATTTTTTCCACACGCGTAACCAAATTTCCCAATAGCCGTTCGCTCGCGGGGCAAAAGTGCGTTATACACATAAGGGCGAAAAAATAAGAGGAGAGAAGGAAGGCATCAAAATTTTCGGACAAAAGCTGCCGTAAAAGAGGAAACGCACAATGGGGCATAAGCCCAGTCATCTTTCTCTCTCTCGCTCTCTCTCGACATACCTGCATCCGAAATTTTTGATGCCACCTGGTGCGAGGCACATTTACCTACATGCATAGTCAAAGCTTTAACGCTTTTTTTTTTCCTGCATATATACATACATCTGCCGTGCTGTGTAAAGGGCATTATGCAATATCTCCTAATCGGTCATGGCCGACTCAGCGACGGTCAGCTCAGCTACTACGCGCGCGGACAATAAACCACCGAGAGTCCCCTTTTTTTCCGGATTCTCTCCCCCCTTTTTTTTACAACGTTCTCAGGGACTTTAGCTTACGTGTGTGTATATGTGTGTGAGCTGGACAATGGCCGGAGATTTCGACAACTCGGAAGCGCTGCGGATAGGGAGAAGGTCAAGGGTTTTGACAGCTGCTGCGTCATCGATTGGATTTCACTTGTGGGATCGGTTACGTCAAATGATATATACATATACCTCAGATATGATTCCTTACTGTCTCTATTACTCTTTTCTTTTTTACTTTTAAAAAAATGTTTGTGTGATACCAGCTACTTTACTGACTATTACATTATCGGTTTTTTACTTTTTACACTTAAGTAAATGTATGCGAATTATTGAAAAATTTTTCATATCAAAGAACATTTTTTAATTGTCGTACTAATCGCTAGGTGGACTTTAACATCGCGTTCTATTTCATTAATATGAAATTATCGCTAGCTAGTATAAGTGGGTGAGCGTATTTTTAGTTAAATATTGAATAAGATTGACACTACAGATATAAGTGGGTAGCGACTATTGAGTTCTATATATTTTTAGTAGAATATTTTTTATTTTTCAAATATATTTGATGGTAAATCAAGATAAACTGTTTCAAATAAATGAATTAATTAATTAAATTACGGATAATTTATTAATAAAATAAATGTTGAATAAAACAGCAAAGAATTCATTCAATAAGTTTTTTAATTTAACGATAGATACGGTTTATGTCCATCTTGTTCAATATTTAACTAAAAATACGCTCACCCACTTAATTTTTCATCCCCGAGAAAAAAAAGTCATTTTCCAAGCCAAGCGTATCCGCACGCGATCAACTACAATTAGCCTGTACGTCATTCGTTTACTCGCTTTTTCCTATATATACAGTATATAGTAATCGTACCGCCACGCGCGCGCGTTCGCTCCACCCTCGCGTTAAAAAAAATATACCGCTTGCGCGCACTTAAAAAAAAAAAGAAAAAGTGATGCAAAAAAAAAAAAAAACGAACCAAACCGACATCAGTCGAAACCCCAGTGATTTTTCAGAAATACGTGCAGCTCGGCCCCCCGTTTAACACGGAAACTCGATCTATATTTCCGAGCGTGTGTGTGTATGTGTGTAACGAATGCGTTTTTTCCCGATTTCAGTGCATTTTTCCCCATCGCTCGCTCGGTTAAAAATATGTAAAGAAGCAACGCGTGTCGCGTTCTCTCCCCCTTTTTTTTCTGTCAAACTTATCGAAACAATGCCGCGCCGACAGCCGCAGCAAGAGAGAGAGAGAAAGAGAGCAGCCGCTGACAAGAGCCTCGATTTTTTTCGACGATATTATTAGTCGCGAGCGAGCAAGAGAGAGAGAGAGTGAGCAAACAGATGGCCCCTTTACTCTGTTTCTCGTTAAACTAAGCACTGGCCAACAAATGCGCAACGGCTTAGACCGCAAAAGATTTTTCGCTTATCCGCGTCGTTCTGCAAATGACGCTCTCTGTCTCTCAACTCGTTTGTCCTCTTAGATTTTTTTTTCGGGAAAAAACAATCTTAAGAGTATCGATCATATCGCCTGGCGCGAAATCGCATTTTCTCCCAAGGCTCGTTAGCCCAAAAGAGGTTATTAGAACTCTATATCCCTTCTTGGTTTGACTACTGGAGCGTGCGCCCATTTAGTCGCCTCAGATTTTTCGCACAACTCAGAAATGCTCCGGTTTTTTTTTTTTTTTTTGCTTCGCTGAGCTTTATTTTTTTTTTTCGGCGCGTTGCGCAAATTCTATACGCATTCCGGCACTTTTACCAAAGCGGATCTTTTTTTTTTCTTCTTTCTCGTCGTTGTCCCAATATTTACGTGTAGATTCACTGAACGCGTATAGGCGCATTAGTAACATCATTGTGCGCGAGTTTTTAAAGCGCGTTCTGCTATTGATATTGTAATTAAGCATTGGATAACTCTTTGGAATGTCGATTGTGAGCTTAAGACGTTAATTTTGTTCGACAATTCGATTAGAACATACGCAAAATGAAAAGTACTTTTGAGATGGTATTCCACACGTGGCAGAAGCTTTGTTAAAACAAAATACGCTCACATTACACAAAGAAAGCTATCGGTAAAAAAGATGAAGAAGAAGAAGAAGAAAGATCGATGTCAGCGATATACCGGTATATACACCGAGAGAGAGAGAGAGAGAGAGAAGAGCCCTTGGAAACCCATTATACAAAGTACAGTAAGCTCAAGACGGGTAGCGCTGGCGCGGGGGCAGATACGCTCACGTTACATCACCGGAAAAGCGTTGGTCGGCGCCGCAAAGAGGTGAAAAATCCTGCTGCTGGCGTAGGTAGTAAAAAGACGAAAAAGAGAGATCTTACGAGGAAATATCGCGGGCTGTTTTGGCAAAAACACCGATTGTTCTTCCATTATTGCTGGCCAGCAGGGCGTAGGCTAATCCGGCTAATCCGCGCCTGGCGGAAATGGAGCTGCTGCTGCCGCTATGTTTGCGCCATCGTGTTATATACTCTCGCTTTCATTGTCGCCACGAAAAAGGGATAAGTAGCGCCATGTACACCTCTACCTGGCTTACGCCTCTACTCTGCTATACTGCTTCTGTTTTCGCCGGATATACACGTGGCAGCTCACTCTCGGCGGCTTTTTTTTTTTTTTCTTATCTGTTCGAACGAAGAATTCACGGCGTTTTTTTTAGTGAGTAAAATGGTTGGTGTGCCGAATTACTACTTCAACAATTTAACGATTATATGACGAAATCTACGAAAAAAAATATGCACTTTTTTGAAGCCTAAAATGAAAAAAAATTTTAACGCTAATGCTTCCGGAGTTTTTTCCTCTTCTTTTTGAAGGATTATAGTGACGGAAAATGCTCGTGAACATTAGAAAAGTCTCCAAGAACTACTTTTTTCAGTATTTTTTCCATATTTTTAATGAAAATTGAATTTTTTTGATATACCTTCAAAAAGAAGAGGAAAAAAACTCCAGAAGCGCTAGTGTTCAAAATTTTTTGTTCCATTTTGGGCTTCAAAAAAGTGCTTTTTTATAGATTTCGTCATATACGAGGTCTGTTCAAAAAGTATCGCGAATTTCGTATTTTTTCAACGTAGGTGGAATAAATGCAATCGTGTATCATGTTATATTTTATTTATTTCAATGCTAGATATAGCTGCAGATACATAGTGAGATTTTTTGCTCTATAGAGATATATATATAAGACTATAGAGATCCCTGTTAGAAAGCTTGACGGTAAATTCGGTAAATTTACAGATTTTTCACGGAATTGAGAGGTTAAAAGCCACATGCTTTAAATAATTAAATTATATGCACTTAATTTGCAAAAAACATTTTGGGATTTTCCCTACTCATAATAGTTACGGTTATTTACCACATCGTATATTAATAATAACTTTTATAAAGTAATTTTATAAAATATAGACGATTTTACTTACACTATTGACGCTCCTTTTTCGTAAAAAATTCCAATATATTATTCACAAAAATCAAATTATTTGACAACTTATCGGTCTTAAAATTGATTAACCTGTTAAAAAAAGACTTTTACGTATGATTTAACAAATTACCAGTCAACTTTAAATGTTTTTTTATTAAAATAACGCCGAACGTCGAATAAGTCGATTTATTCACGGTTCAGGGTATTTTGTCGTCAATATACTCATTTCATCAGGCTCGTTATTTACCATCCACTTGATAAAATCTTCGTAATAGTTGAGATCGAGATGAATTTGTAGACTGGGCAAGTTGGAGCAAGTCTTATGATTGATGCCGACAAGTTTATTGCCAATAATCAGAGGACCTCCAGCGGCTTTCTACGCGCGTTGACAAAAAGTTGCTATTCAAGTGGTTGTGTATTATACATGAGAATCTTGAATATTGACAGAAAAATTGTTAGACTCACGCAATCCAAATTAATTTTTGGATTATCCTCAGTGCATAAAAATTTATTCGTCGCCAATGGATTTATAGCACAATTTTCCGCAGAGACAATTCGAACGGGCACGGACACCGGAAAGTCGTCGGATAAACTCTTATCTCTTATCCATCTGACAATTCTGGCATACTTCCCCAATAGATTTATCGAGCTGTCGGAAAATAAAGATGGCGATCTTATATCGATTTCACTTATTGCACTCTCCAACTGCAATGATAAAACGATTATCAAATTTGGAAACAATGCGAAAACAAGAAATAAAATTGTGACGAACGAACTTTAATAACGGCAATGTCGTCAATGGGCTTTGCCAAAATGGGTAAGTCAGTCCCCATCTGCCACGATTCGTAGCTTTTCCACCACTTAATCCTATAAACATGGCCTTCTTTTTCGGAATCATCGGCTTTTACATACGTTACAACCATTGTATCCTCGACATATCTACGGCGAAGACAATGAGCTGCCGTCAGTACGTGTAGTATTGTAATGAGTGCTCCACTGCAAAAAGTGTCGAAATTTTGATTCGTGAGTCGGACGGCGAACCTCGGATCACATTGATTAGTGGAACCCCAACTTTCATTAGCTGCAAAATTACAATGTCAATTGTTAAATAAGGTAGGTGTACCTAACATGGGACTATTTTTAACAAACAGCCATATATTTTTACCATTAATGATGAATTTTTCGACGGAGGTGGACTCGTTTTGAAGCTGAGTATTTACCCTTTAAAACGAGCTGTCGCACGATTTTTTAGTTGAAAGCTAGCCCGATTTATTGCACTTTGAATGCAACTACTTTTTTTTGGCATAAAAAGACAGTGTACCCAATATGGGACTATTAGAG
>JAWWMK010021311.1:0-17739 GCA_035047105.1 Galeopsomyia nigrocyanea | reverse complement strand
ATGAGAAACCGATTACTCATTTTGAGTAACTTTTTACTTTTTTTGTCCCGAAAATGAGTAAAATTTTTTATTGTGTAGATAGAAATCTCGATGTATTCGATTATCGGCGCCCACAAGTGTGAACCATATCACGTACTCGTAATCTAAGTTGGTTATTTATAGTTTTTTTTTTGGCTTTACGGCGAAAAAAAAGAAGAAGAAGAAACGTTAAGCTCGCGCAGCCAACATAAATTATCTGTCCATCTGCTCTAACTCTAATTTATTTTGTTTCGGGTATACTCGGCGAGCTACTCTCTAAACACGCGCTCGTAAAAGTGACTATGCTTGGCCACGTGATTTACACTAACCTTTCACCGCTGGGATAATTCCTCGCGTTCAAGGAATCCTGCGGTTTTTGAAGTGGACTGCTATATAATGTATACATCGAAATTACGCTACACGCGCTAAAATCGGATTTTTAATTGAAGGATAAAAATACCAGCGGAAATTGCCAATAGGCATAAAGAAAAGAGTTAGATAGCCGTAATTCCTGGAGAAATTAGAAGACATTAAAGTTTTACGAGTCGAGGAAAAGTTGCAGCGGACGTATAACACACACACAGGCAGACAGCGACTTGGTGCAAAAACTTTTCGTTAAAACTTTCCAATACAATTGCCCGCGCGCGACAATAATAGATTCGCTTATCTGCTCGTCCTCTTCGACGCTGTGCAATCGAGTGCGCTCGCAATAAGTGCAGCTTGCGACAATATCTATATCCCAGGCGAAGATAAACAGAAGGCGCGAACGGGCAGTCGAGTGCCAATATAATCCCAAAATGAAGCGGCAAAAGAGACAGAGAGGAGGGTGAATTTCAATCGTGGAAAAGTCGCAAGCGTGACAATTCACCGGTGGGTTTATAGTGTGCTCGCATACAGGGTGGTGGTGGTGTTGCTTGCTCTCTCTCTCTCTCTCTCACTCTCTCGAAGGTCATGGATGAAGGACAGAAGACCCTGACCCGGGCTAAGGTTGATGCGCTTGCCTCGAAAGCTTATCTTCGCGTATGGCTTCCGCGCGCGAACTCGCACACTTCGAGCTTTGGCTGTTCGTTGTGTGCCGTTATATACATATAAGCTGATATAGAGAAAGGGGGAGAGGGCTGCTGAGAGAGGGTTCACTACTTAAAAGTATTGTTTGGTTATGTTGTTATGCATCCGTTTATCGCGATTACAATGTGCTTCTGTATTACGAATGACAGTTCGACGCTTATTCCTTATGGTAAAAGCGGAAATTAAAGTTTGATCTTCTCAAGCTCATGGCTATTTTCAAAAAAAAAAAACCCAAAGTAATTGCTTTATGCAGTAGATCTGCATATAGCTAAATATACTTTTGAAATTGCAATGCAAAGTGTTATTGTAACGCTTTTCAAAGTCAAACAAACAAACAAAAAAAAGTCAGACTCTACTATCTAGCGTGATTGATTGCGTTTTCGTTTGAACTTTACCGCGAGCTCGGCTAAACTTCCCAAGCCTATCTAAACTTCATCAGACTTCAGACTTCATTTACTTTGAAATTGCGCAGTGTAAAGCTACTTCTACTAAGGCCTCGCATAAATTAACCTACACACGATTGACGTTTACTGTCGACAAGACGTAAATAAAAGCCTCTATATATAATACGATAGAATCTCAAGAGTATACGAAAAAAAGTATAAAAAAAAAAGAAAGAAAAGAGTCGAACGAAAAGTCGACTCGGCGTATTTGCCTCTCCGCCGCTAACAGGATTACAAATCATTCGGCAGCGAGAGAGCGACGGACTTATCCATCATCGTTTTCGTTATAGGTTTTCGCCTCTCGACGCGCGCCGCCGCAGCTAGCAGCCAATTTCAACGGCGGTGGCGGTGGCAGCAAAACTTTTGCGAAGTGAAAAATTTTTGCGCGTCGTCAAAGTCCCCCATTTTTTATTCCCGCCGTCGAGCAACGGAAACGCTGAGGATAAAAGAGACGCAGAAGAGAGAGACCTGTCATAGTTATTGATGCGTGTCAAAATAACGAGAATAGAATTCTCGAGGTATGTGTATAGAGAGGGAAAAAATTTTTCGCAATTGAGGTAGATTCAAGATTACGCGGCTGAAATGTTCCGAGCAGTTGAAAAATGCTGCGCTCGAAAAGTCTCTTGCATGGAAGATCGCTATTTAGTCGAGAGAATTCTAACGTTGCTCTGCTTTGTCGACTCTTTCTCGAAAGCTAAACAAACACAGTTGGTTTCCACGAGAACGCGGCGGCCAGATCTCATTAGCGAGAGACTTATTCAATTGCGCATAGCTGTGTAGGAGAGAGAAAGAAAAAGACAACCGCGAAGCGATTAGCAAGAATGCTACAGTAAAAATTACGCAAGTCAGCAAAAGAATGAAAAATAAATAATATGATTATTAAGAACCGACCAGAAGTGTGCATTCGCGCGGCTGATCGCCCTCGGGCAGCGTGGTGATGAGAAAGAGCACGGGACTGGAGACGAGGAGGCTGGTCACGAGTAGCATCGCGAAAGTGAGTAACGCCTTGTGCACGGCCTTGCTGCGCCTGAGCCAGTAGCAAGGCATGCAGCATATCCAGCTGCCCATGTGATTGCCCTGCTCCACCTGCACCATCGGCTCCTCCAGTCCTTGGCCTTCCTGCAAATTCATTCGTGCGTATACGCTTGTTACATTGATTTCATACCTCGAGTCTACGTTTGTTTTGCCAATTTCAAAACTTACAGAATAGACTCTCGAGAACAATAGAGCATTACGTTCAAGCTGAATATTGATTGTTTACCCTATACACAGTTGTTACTTTGTTCTCTTTCGCGCGGTGCAACTCTAGACCGTAAGTTTCGCTGAAACTTGACCATTAGCACACGGCGCAAGCAAACTTTGCTGATTGAGTAATTATTCATGGTAATCAAAGATGCAGGCTTTCGCAGTTTCAAAGTTTACTGTACGTATATCATATATCACAATGTGAATACTCCTCCCCCGCGTCTACTCTTTTACTGCGATGCTGTTATTATTGCGGCGCGTTTTTTTTTTTTTTTTTTTTTGCTTTGGCCAATTGTAAATCAGACTAGCTGTCCAATCAACGTTGAATTTCATGTAAAAATAACGTGCAATAATAAAAAAAAAACGGACCTACGACTTTAATGGAAAATCCAATACTGTTATTTTAAATTAGAAAGCTGTCCGAGATATACCGGTACACTGTTCGTGTTGCACGACAACTTTTGATGCTCTCTGTCGCGATATAGCATGCAAGTAAAATTTTATTCGTGCACAGCAGGTGAAAAATAAAATTTAAATGAATTCTGTATTTCAGTTGAATGCAATTATTATTCAATTTCTGTTGGAATTGGCCTCATTTTATTTATAGTAATGATAGTAACTAAATCCTGTAATTGGCTGTTTAAACAATTATGTAAATTCGAGGCAATTTCTTGATTTATTTGACATCAAACATTTCGCAAAGTGTTCAATCTTCTATCAGTTGAATCAATAACTAAAAGTCAATCGATAACTACACTCAAAGTATTTCACGAGTCTCGTACAGTCCAAATATAAAAATTTACATTACTGCTACTAGAGTATGGAATTCAAATATTGATTTTATTTTGTTTAATAATATTCAATTAACGTGCTGCTGAATAACGTTGCATTTTAATGACGAATCTGCTCATTTAAATATTAAAATATCCAATATTTGATACTCGGTAACGAATTTCGCAAACAAATCCACGCCAATCAGGAAATATAAAACTGATTACTATAAATAGATTTGATACTAAATATATACATCAATTTTTAGATGCTTTTCCAAATACGAATAAGCTAGCTTTTTTGCTCTTAATGAATATTCTTCATAAAATACATTGTCCGAATTTTTAAAGTCACAACAAAAATTAAGTTAGTTGTGCAAGTATCTATTACGCCATAATAATATTTTCCAAGAAAATTGTATGAGTTCAAATTGATGAAGCTATTTTTTAATGACACGTAGTCATTGAATCAACTGTAAGTAAAAATATTTTCGTTTCACGTGATATTTTTCTTCGACAATTTCAAAAAGTGAAATTCAAGATTCCAAAAACTTGGTCGCTTACGTTTTTATAGATTTGGAGTATTGCACTGGTTTATACATCTCTGCAGAATCTCTGGGGGTATGCATAAAAGATGTAAGTTTTTCAAAGCGCGCATCAAATTTCGCGGAACGTAGATTTCGTTCTCTGAATGCTGATGTAGGCCGAGAAATTCGCTTTAAGACATTCGGAAAGCGGAATCCTCGCTTTTTCTACCATTCCTCGCGGAATCCACTTTCGCAAACACGCGAAATCGTTTCGAAGAAGCATAGATGGAAAACAACTCACATCGTAAGCCTGTCCGGCGCCCTGATCGCGCAGAATGCCGGGAAGCTGCTGCTGATGAGCCTGCGGTGTGCCCTGAGCTGATGCGCTGGTCGAGGACGATACATTTGTCTGCTGTTGTTGTTGCGGTTGCTGATGTTGGGCGCCTGCTTGGGTGGGATTCGAGGGGTCGGCAGGCGAGTCCTGCTGGGACTGCTGTGTGGCGCACACGATGCGCTGAGTCAGGGCGATTCGCACGCGCGACGACTTTGCGGAAGAGCCCTGGCGGGCCCCGCGGGCCCCCAAGCTGCGACTCACCGTGCACAGAGCCACATTTGCCGGCTCCACCGGAATTCCGTCCTCGTCTGTCCCCGCCGTCGGCCGCGCGTTCTCACCTGCTCCTCCTCCTCCTCCTCCTCCTCCCTCAGCTACCCCCTCGCCGCCGCCGACCTCTCCAGCCGCCGACCTCGCGTCGCGACGGCGCTACCTCCACGAACTCAACCGCATCACTTCTCGATGCGAGCCCACTGTTTTAACAAACAAACCACAGCTTTTTTTTTAACACTCTCTTTTAAAATATAAAAGGAATGTCGATTTTATTAATAATGGAAAATCGATTGATGGTACGAAAAAAAAAAGAAATTCGTATCGTGAATATTTGAATTTTTTTATTTAATACACTTCAATGTTATTTCATCAATATAAAAACATTTAAATAAAGGAGATCGCAATATATTCGAGTGCATTGGAAAACTCAATTGCATGCTGCATTTTCCAAATAGTCGATTCGCAGGAAATCTGCGAAATCCAATTACCAATCAACCCGTTTCAATTAATAAAAATTTATTCGATCGTAAAATTAAGAGAGATGTTAAATTTATGACCTGACGTTTGCAATCAATCGGATTTTATTTGGGACAACGATTGATTTGGGCCAAAAAACATGTCATCTTCTCGTAAAATTTAATTATAATTCTCTTGTTAATGAAATTGCACGAATTATCAGAGCAAAAAAAAAAAAAAATTAGAACACGCTTTCGAGCTGGTTGCAAATGAACGTCATTGAAAATTGAAATATTGTAGGTCAAAATTTACTTGTTATTGAAAAGCATTAAAATACGGATGATTTAAAAAAGCATATACAAATGCATCGTTAGCTAGGTGCACGTCAAAGCTTTGACGTCATGTAGGATCTGATGAGAATGAAAAGTAAACAAGTGGATGAAGGGTCTCGTCTAAACAAGTTCCCCACTCGTTTTTTTTTTTTGCTTTTTCCTTCATCAAAGCCTAACAATGTGAACGCCGTAAGGAAACGTAACTTCTTTGAAGACAACAATCTCCGACTGGCTTTTATATTCTTTCCCACGGACCCTTTCAAAACGAGGGTACAACAAGAAGAAAAAAACAGTATCACTATAGCGCTTTTGGCATTCAACGAACAAATGAAAACTATCTCGCGGGCAAAACAGAGAGAGAAAGTAAAGCTAACCTGAACTTTTGAAGTTTATTGTTCATGGGGGGTGAGTGAGATAAAAGAAGAAAGACACGAATGAAAGAAAAGAAGGCGGAATAAAGAAGTAAGATTGCTCAAAAAGTTCGTGAAATGTGATTGTCGCTGCTTACTTGATGCTCGTACGAAAGAATCTTGAAAATGCGAATCGTCGTGCACTCGGCCGATCGGCAGTTACCGATCGGTAAAGGATACTGCAGTAAGTTCACTCAAGAGTATTGTCAAGAAACTGTTTTCAGTTGTTTTTTTTTCTTCAGATAAAAAAAAAGAATGTGTCCAACGTCGAGTGCGAAATGTGATACTAAACCACCCCGAGTGAGCAAAAAACTTGGGAGAATTCCGAAAACCGCGGAAAATCGCCGCGAGCGCGCCGTCGGTGGCTCGGACGTGCGGCGGACTACTGGCTGACTATCGAGAGAGCGGGAAGAGAGAGAGATAGAGAGAGAAAGAAAAAGAGCGAAAGGCTGTATATATGCAAGCGTGTGCACGCGATCGCTCCCACCACCGCCGACTCGCCTTCCACCGGCGCCGACTCGACGCGCGCGCAAGCTTATGCTGCTATATAGCGGACTTCCCAAGCGAGCTTTCCTTTCTCCGCGTATATACTTACTTTTTTTTTCTTTTGTTCCTCATCTCGATGCGGAGAGTGTGTGCCTAAGTGCAGGATATGGCGAAATACGTTCAACCATTTTCAGCTAAGTTCATATAGTGTTGAGTGAGTATTTTTCGCGTACGCGTGAACTTTCTTTTAGATTTTCGAGTTGATTATGAATAATATACGTTGCAGGCATTTTAACGTGAGATGTTCTGTGGATAAAAATAGGCTGCCTAAAAATTGTTGAAGAAATATTATTTTGACTTTCGTAATTTTTAGTTTTTGCAACACAATGAAAATATAATTTTTTAGAACAATAATGCTGTTTAATATCTTCTAGATATTTATTACAATTAGTTTTTCAAATTAGAGAAAATCAAATACATCAAAAATGAAATACACAAAGAAAAATGCTGCTTTTTAAGTCAATTTTACATTCCCATCATACGTATTTTTGATCATTGAATTTTCATCTTTCTTTCTTTTAATCATTTTTTTTAATTGTAGGCCACAATCTTCATGATTATGATTTACAAACACCACATTATTTGCGAATCAGTTATTTCATGACTTTCGCAAACTGCAAGGCTAAATCAGCTTGATTAACGATTTGTAATCTACAACTAGTAATGAGTTTCGATGTTTCAGTTTTATCCATACTGTGCTTACCTACACTTACCATTTAGCAGAAGGTATTAAAATTACAAATGGTTAAAATCATAATATGTAAAATCTACTTTATGCCAATTTTTCTGGATAAATGATAACATTGAAGGATATAGAATATCAAGTTTAATATTCATGATTTTGAAATTTATTTTAGTTTCATGCAGTCAATAATGTAACCCGAGATTGTTTAATCTAATGCATCTTTATTATTTTATAAAATCCTTAAATTCTTGAATTTTATGGGAGTATTGTCTTAGAGTAATTGATACTGATGAATTCGTTAAAAATTTACGACGAGTCGAATTCGCAAAATTGACATTTTTAAGTTAAAAAACAATTTGAAAATGTATCCTCAAAGTTGTATAATACTATGTAAATATTGTATCTTAGCTATCATAAACCTAAACCGATTTTTATGAAGACATCTCAGTATAATCATCTCTATAAAATATTTTAGTTGAATGAATAGAATTATAAAAAGATAACATTCGTTGTACAATAGTACGGTGATGATATCATTTTAATAGCATTAATAAAACATTTAAAATTCAGGCAGTAAGGAGGAAAGGAAGCTTTGAATATAGGTTCATCATTTATTTAAAGTCTAAACTCACTTTTGAAAACGATGCAGTAAAATAAATACTTTATTTAATCACATATATTGTACAGGAAAAAAATTCATAAAACTTTCTTACAGAATTAACATATCATATTTCTTTTGTCATATTTTTTATACTTTTCTACACTAAAGTTTCATATAAGTTTGCAGCACTGATGAGAACAGTGAAAACATATACTAAACTATTTCTCCATACACGCATATCTTTTTTCAAATGAACATACTTTTTCTGAAAATAATAACTCTTTTCTTTAGTAATTTGAAACAAAAATTTCTCAAATTCATTGGTTATTGTTTGTATGACTAAGTCCAACTGTTAGCTACTTTTGAATAAACGAACCAAAATTAATTTACGATGTATATTTTTTATATTATGATATATTAATCGATGGTTAAAGCTCTAAATTTTTTCAGCATTGCGTATACGTATTCGTATTGATTTGACTGTATACATAGAAAAATTATTTATTCCTATTACTTTGAAGATCACCAGTAAACATATACTCCAATATACCTTCAAGTTGAAATGTTTCCGATAATTTATCCTGTAACTTTCAATGTACTTATTATATCGAAAATTTCTGAAATAAGATTATGTTTCAAGGATTGTTACCCGAAGTAAATTACTCGAATTTCCTCTTATCATCAATACACGATAAATCTAAATATACTTTTGTTTTCATTTCCAACGTAATAGTTAAAAAAAATATACATCATATATAGCATCTATTTGGTTCCTAAAAATAATGCTGAAAAATTTCGTAATGAATCTTCTCATGTTACGATTTTATAAAATTCTGATGCTTAAACTCATAGTGCAATTTATAAATATCTTGTGTTTCTGAGTCATGCAATACTCATTAACTAGGCTGTTCATTACTTTCTAATACTGATATTTTCATTTGTATTCGAACAGTGACTAAGAAAAAATATAACAAAAAAGTTTTATGTTATATTGCTTCAGAATTTGAAGCATGCCTTTCAGCATCACATAAGAAGTTGAATACGTGGTGCATTCTAACTTCGTAAAGGTCTATTTTTTAAAAATTCTTTAATATATTCTCAATTCAGTTTCTCGCTCTAATTGTTCCCAAATATTTCATATTCCACGTAGCATACTGAATATTGTGCTAGATACAAATATTTATTTTAGGTTCTTGCAACTAAATATCGTTTTTAAAAACATTGATCTATTAACATATATGTTTTATTATAATAAGTCTACAGTATGATATAGTTTTGATATAAAAGAAGATATAATTTTATGTAATTTAATTGTTATTCTATTGTCGCAAAATCAAAATAAGTACTTGCAATGCATAATTCACTACTACGATAATAATTACTTCAACTTAACAATAACATATTTAGTATTAATCATTGGCAACTGATATATAAGCATTTGTAAATCCTGAAATGAACTTTGATCCAACTAAAATGCGATCATTAATAAAGCACAATTCAATATAATCTTCGCATTAGTTGATATATTTTTTTTATGGCGATCGTTTTGACAAATGAGTATTTTTGTATGGTATATGACTTTTTTTTTAAGTCTCAACATATCGGTATACCTTTAATCAATTTACTTCTCTGACGTCGATAATACAATATTCTACTTATCGGCCTTGTTTGGACGGTAAAACAATACAAACTTGAAAAATCAATAAATCCTCTACTTCGCTCATAATGGAATAGCACTGGATATGACTGCGATTTGTTTGTTTACAAAAAGTATTTGTAATTTACGTACATGAAAGCGTTACAATTTTAATGAATTTCATGAGCTTAAATAAGACTAGATTGGCGAAAAGTTACTCTTCGCAGAAACAAGGCAATAAACCATTGCAGTAAATGTAATAGGAAGAAAATAACAATTAATATTAGATTAACTTTCTGATGAATTTAACTTGCACCGTTCATTTGACCATTTAACTGTACTCAAAAGTTCTCTACAAATTGACGCCAACTATAAAATGGAAGTAGTAGTATTTTCGTTAAAAACAAAAATTTTCTCAAAAAAATTTGTAGCAAAGTACAATTTAAAAAAACATTTTATCCACTCACAGTTTGGAAACGAATCATAGAAAATCGATTTTTCAAATTGCAGGTCAAGAGATTTTTTAATAATAAACAAAATTATTCGGAACATAATCCTGGATTCACTCTAAAACGTAAAATTGTCAATAAAATCACCAAAAATCTCTTTTTAGAAACCACTTATGTTCACAAAGTTTACAGAAAAATCTTTCAAATAAGGCAGCAGTGAAAAAAAAGCTCATAAAATTTTAATGAGTAAATTTTCTACAATAATCTTAGCTTCACCAATCTGTCTGTAATCCTGCAGCAGATAACTTATAAAAAATCAGTTTACAACAACAATAAACTCGAAGCTTGGAAAAAAAACAACAAATCTAAACGAAAAGTCTCAGTAATGGTGTATCAATACGCAAGAAAGCGTCTTTGTCCGTCGTTTTCTTCATACACACCACCTCCTCGTATGTATATCCCGATGGTCCGTCGAGTTCGCAACCGAAAGAGAGAGAGAAAGAGAGAGAAGAGAGTAGAATAAATTACATAGCTGTGTTGCGCTCCTCGTGAGCTTTCTTCACGATCGCTAGTTTTGAGTGTGGATCGGCAACTGGTAGTCCAGTGTAAGGTGGGTCTCGAGTTCCATGCAGCATCAATGTAAACTCACGGATCCAGCCGTGTTGTGGTGCCTGCGAGTTGAAGCTCACCTGTGCAATTTTTTTTATCGTGATTAACTATACCTCAATATTTCTGTATATATATATATATATATATATATATATATATATATATATATTTAGAGAAACAATTTAAGATCCATATATGTTCCTTAGTAAATGTTGGAATCATCATACGTTGAGTTGATTCGATTATTTGTATGCATTTACCTCAAGTGTCCATGTTCCTTGTGGATATTCACCCCAAGTGTGGGTAGTCATGAAGGGCCATTTCGTAAAACCGTCCCTGTGATCATCGTCATTAACCCTCCTACTCAGTATCATTGACCTGTAACAGGTATAACGTTCGTAAATAAGGATTTCCAAGATAGTTATCAACAAATAATGGTTGCGCTTAAAACTTGAACTTGTTCATACATATTGACTACTAGATATCAACGTACGGTTCAATAATGTTTCATACAAGAGATACCTCAATATTTTGAGTCTGCTCATTATCAAATTACCTTGTTCCCATAGGTGATGTTAAAAAGAGCTCCAAGTCACCTCTTCGCGTAGCATTGACCGAAATAACAGCTTGAACGTGCTCGAGATAATTCACCGCATAATCCGTTCCTGCGCAAGCATCTGTCTTAATCTTCAATTGGATGGATCGGTGAGTAGGTACCTCTCTGAAAAAAAATGTGATAAATTGCAATGTCGGCATAAATAACGAATGGTCTCTTATAAGCCAACGTATTTTTCAAAACTTAGAAACTTGAAAGATTGATTGTACACGAATCCACCATCTCGGAAAATATTTACACGGTATTTTATCACTATCATCATCAAATACAATAAAAATGCTTCTTCAAGACGCCATTTCAGGTTTTCAGAAAAGCTCCGTGTATTCAGTGACGCTCGTGTAAAAATCGATAAACAGGCGGAGATGAACAAGATTATAGTCAGAGCTTGACCTGAACTTGGAAGACAAACTGAACTTAATTACAATTTAACGAGATTAAGAATTTCCGGGTTGTTGCTTTGGCAACGGCTGTACGCCGTCGCCGCCTGCGCGCGCTTGTAAAATTTCACTCCCGACCCCACGAAGCTCGGCGAACATTTTTTCACTTAAAAAAAATTTTCCCTCGAAGAACGTTAAAAAAAAAACTAATTTCTCGCGGTAAACTTTTTCGAACGTTAATCGAAAGTAATTTAAATTGATAAACTTACTGCACAGTTTGAATAGTTCCCGCCTCGCAATGATACCTCGGTGGAACGGTCTTCCAATTCTTGGCCAAGGCAACCATGGCACCTGCATCGAGCACACCGTAACCAAATAGATGATTAAACTCCAGACCCACTCCGTTCATGGTCCAATGAAATCTGCCTTTAGCGTCGAATAGCGAATTCCTCTTTGATGTTAAAACCGTCAAGTGCTGAATGTCCCTCCAGGTTAGTTGAGGACTGCAATGTTTTTACGAGAGGTTAGTAAATCTTGCTTTTCTCTTGTGATTTTTTTACAACTTATTATCTCGTAATGCTGTACGCCGTTAAAAAAGACAATAAACGTGGCTTCTTGACTTTCCGCGGGGGCAATAATTTTTATAACGAGAATCAAGCTGTTCTTTAAAAAATACGACATCGTGCACGCGCAGAATCATCACAATAGATAGTAGACGGTACATCTTTTTGTAATGAGCACCTTTTGTGAGAGCATTTCTAGGTCATAAAAGTTCTTTTATCTTCATATAAAAATATGAAAGTGTAGGACGTTGAATAAATAATGGAATTTTTATTCTGAAAAACGACGAGCGTCATTGATGTTGCTCGCGTAGGAGAAATATTTACGTACATCCAATTTTGATATGCTGTCGGAGATCTTCAAATAAAATTTGCTAGGAATAAAAATACCCACGCAAAAACCGTAAAAGAGACGAGTTTTATTAATCGAATGTATAACTGAACTCAAAGAGTAGGAAAATTGCGAGTACTATAAGTTTTACTGAGCTAATCAGCAAAATCATGAAAAGATCAAAATTCTTAGGATATAGCAATAACAATTTCCTCAGCTATTTTAGTAATTGCACTCAGAAAAATAGTCCTCTTGTAGCCGCAGAATTTCTATTTCAGTCAAAACCATTAGTTAAAAGAAAGCAGTTTTAGCAACAGCAAGATCATGTTGCCATAAGAAGAATCTTTTTTTGCCGCTATTGAGAGCTAAAATTCTATTTACGACACGAAAAATCCTCTTATGGCGAAAACTTTTTTTTTTCGTAAGTATACTCTTACACTACGTTTTTTTTTTTCACTGTCGTCGCATGTATTGCGTGAAAATTCTCTCCGTGAGTACATTTTTTTTATATTGCATTGCGCACGTCGAGTATCGTTTGAACGATATTTGAAACGTGACATTCTTTTTTACTCTCATGGAAATTCGATTGCCATTGAAATTCCACCTTGGGATAGTACATTTCACAATATATACGGGTACAACTTTTTTTGAAACGTGATCGAGGTTATGTGGCACGAGCTGAAAGCGAATATGGTAATACACGAGTAGAATTTACATCGATATTATAGGTATAGAAGTACATTTTCCAATACCCTTTTGGTTATTCATTTTTCAAAGCTCTCTCCGTTACTTTACAATTCTTTGATTTCGTGAAAAGTGTTTAAATTAATTTTCAGTAATAATATAAAAAAAACGATTCACACGATATTTTACAACGATATTTTATCTTCAGTTTTATTAAAAGTCAATGTAAGTCCAAAGTTATTTTCTCGAGACAAGACAAAGTTTAAAACTCACTTGGCCTCCAAAGCAAGAGCAAATACTCCGGCAGCCTCTGGTGCCGCAGCAGATGTTCCACTGTGTGTCGTGGTGCACTGCCCATACAGATCAGTCGTAGCCTGAAAAAAAAATCGTATTTTTATTGCATATATGCGGGTATTGATGTAGAAATTTTACAAGTAAATAAATAAATGTAATTGGCAATGAGCCAACATTTCATGCAACTTAAATTTAATTCATCACAACAAAATAATTTTATTTAATTTTTATACTAAATAATAGACGAAATTCTTAATTTTTATCTTGGCATCCGATATTTTCAAGAATTTTATGGCATTATCATGAAAATAGATTTTAACTTGATAGAACAGTGAAGGTAATTTTTGCCCGTCGTTAAAATTATCACTCAAGCAGAAGAAATTTTGCCGTAGAGAAACATTGCGTCGAGCTATGGGCTTTGAAACCCTCTTTTTGTAGCTTTATCTTAAGTGGAATTGCTTTCTAAAAGCTTCATCTGAAAAGAAACGAAAGAGCGTTAAGATGAAGTACACATAAAATTGTCTATCGAAGTGCTCCAATCAAGTCGGTTGAAACGTATTTTGGTATAAGAATTCCCTTCTCTTTTCCCCAGTTCATATTTATCCAGGTACATTCTTCGGTTAACGAAATTGAGGAAGTCGCAATATTTCGCACTTGCGTCAGCGTGAAAGGTCTGCGAACCTTTCATTGACTTTTTATGTAGAGAGAGCTTTATAGTGCTTGTCTCGATATGAATTTCGTGCGTTGGCCGAATAAAGACCAACCTAGTCACAACCGCATCTGATATTACGCGATTTATTGTGGGTTGTGTATTTGTGAGAATTCAATCATTAACAAGTATTTAATTTGTAAACTATATTTTAATAGAACACTATATTCTATATCTAACGACCTAAATGGAAAAATGACGCCATCTCGAATCATTTTCGATGTGCATATATTTTCTTAAGTAATTGAAATCACAGTATCGATTGTTTAGTTAGTCACGAAATGATTTTCTAATAATTACCTCAAATCCAAAATTATGACGACCACTTTATTATCAATAAGTTGACGTTGGGCTTTCAACGAATCATTTTAAAAAAATAAATAAACAATTTAGAATAATCATGCAATTAGTTTCTTATCCCTGGCATACCCAAAGAATATAATGTAAATATGAAGTTACAATTCTTAAATATTTCATTACAATGATAATGATCAGAATCCTTTTTAAACATTCCAAAAATGACGCTTAACACGCAAACTAATCATGAAATTGCACGTGCTATCGAGTGTATATCCTCGCAATGCGTTTGACCTTCCTGGTCCCATCAGAATACGAATTGAACTCCGTATTTATTCTTTCAACTAGCAGGGAGAGCCGACATCCTAATCGAATTGCTCATCACCCTCCACTTTCTCCATCTCTCTTTTTTTTCGAGTCGTCCAATTCCTATTTCCGTAACGAGAATGGGGAAAACCTTATCAAGGTATCTTTCACGAGAAACCCTTCAGTATCCGACAGCAGTGACAAGACAAACTATTCTAATCGTGTAGTATTCGATGAAATGAAATTTCCATGTGTTGATAAAAGCTAATGAAAGTTTAATTATATTGGGTATACGCGTTGCGAGCATCGTCTTTAGTGCGCACATTCGCGTAATTTACGATAATTATTGAGTGCATACGAGTAGTGATATAGGTCACTGTATGTTCAGGCACGTGTGTACCATCAAATTCCAAATTGATCTTATTATGGCTATAGTAAATATATAGTAAATATCCAGATAACCCTTAACGAAAAGAAATTTTGGAGAAAAGCGTGATAATAAAAATATAATATTATTAATTTGTTTACCGTAACAGTACATTATAATTAATATAAGTTGTAATTAATAAAATATTCTGATAAACGGTAGACGTACGATATTCGCGCGACGACAGGTCTTGTTACAGCATTATCAAAATGCCCTCTGAGCCTGACATCTCATTATTAGAGTTTATTACCAGCTAAAACTCGATAGCACCTAGATAACATTATGACGTCAAAGCTTCACGTGTACCGCAACGACGAAGTTCATAATACTCATTTTCACGTCAAAACTACAGTTTCGAATTTCCCGCTCGATTAACAGTTAAAGTTTAACTATCTCTACTCGCTTTGAATGTAAAAAAGATTTCAGCAAATATATTCTAAATATTCAGACACAAAAATATTATTTAGTTTATTTCCGAACGAAGACTAGAAAAGATTGAATTTGACAATCACTTTTCGAGAACAGCGCGTGTATTTACGTCTGCGCGCTGAATTCCAAGGACTCTCGAACTAATTGACTGGCGCTAGGCAGGAAAATTGAATGACTACAGAGTGCGCTGTCAAGCTCAGACTTTTTTACTCTGTAAACGAGACACGAACGAGAACAAACCATCTCATCTTGACACTTGACGTACGATGTCGTATTTTTCACTGGAAAAAGGAGGCCGTTATAGTTTTACGTTTACACGTGCTGTGTTTTTGTTCTCGATTTTCGCAACGTGTTTGGTCTGATTTTTTCATTAAAGCTCGCTTTATCGTGTCGATAGTAATTCACGTTAAACTGTGTTCAACAATTCCAGTGAGCAAATTTTAGCTTTACAATTAAAGCCAGAACCAAGTTCAATATTAACGAATAGAAACCGCCATTTCAGTGAAGTCTCGTCAGCTGCGTCACAAAGTTCTATTTGCGTTCGGAAGTCACAGAGCAAAGATCCATAGATATCCAAATCATCGCACTCGAGAGTTATTTTTGAATACGAAATCTCCATTTTTTTTCTTCCGAGCACGAATATTTTCATTAAGAATTAAAAATCGAAGCGAGCACGCGATGTTAAAAAAAAAAAAAAAAAGAAAGAAGAAAGAAGAAGAAAAAAAACATATGCGGGTGTATATATATAGAATTAGCATGACTCACCACTCCGGTGTTGGGATCCTTTGCCCCATTACTGAAGGTCGAGGCGAGTGTGCTCGAGCAGCTCTCATCGTAATGGGCGTTCTGGCCGTCGTTGATCGCGCTATTAATGCTGACCGTCCACATGCTCGCAGCATAGCCGTCGCAATTGCAGTCGTCGTCCTCGCCGCCGTCTCCCGACGCCCACACGTATATGTTGCCCAAGCCGTGACGCCCCTGGAAAATTAATGCGGAATTTGAGCTTAATTGTCGCACACATACACATATTTTGTTTCAAAGCCATGGAGTTTCCTCGCATCCTCCACTCCAACCTCGAGAATTTGAATTTCTAACTTTCTCATGCTACTTCACGCTGAAACTTTGAACAACCACATTTTCATGTCGCTCGTAGTTTTTCTTTATAGACATTTTTCTTTTTACGGGACAAAAGAGAATGATTGATTCGCACTGACCAAGCGAATTACGAAGGAACGTTCCCCTTGGGTTTTAAAAATAGGATTTTCTTTTTATCTCGCCCGCCACGCCTTTCTCTCGTCGTCCTCTCTTTCTCTCGCACTCTGACAAACTTATTAGAAATTCCGTTCGTGCCTTTGGTTATTTCTACGCGTGGAGTCTCGCACCGAAGGACGAAACTTCGTTAAGTAGGTTTCGCCGTAAAATTTGCAATGAAGCACACGCATACTATTCAGCCGATACACGCAAACTATTGGTTTTCCTTTCTTTAGTATTCATCGCGAGACTTCGACTTTTCATCCCTATATAGCGAAGCTTTTTGATTATGAAAAAAGTTGTCCTTTTTTCTTTTGCGCGTGCGATACATCGTGTACTGTATAGCTTCGGGCTGACTATACGTAACTAGAAAGTTGCTTCGTATAAGCTATGCTCTTGCCACGCAATTTTTTTTTTCTTATCATAGCGCGACTTTACCTGATACGAAATTTGCATGAATCGAATTTTTCAGTTCGAGCGCGTGCACGCGAATGCAATTTATCAACGATACATTCGTAAATAGGTTTCTACGAGCGTCGACAGCTTGAAAATATTTCGATTGGAAATTGAAGTTTCCCATTCGATAAATCATCAACGTCAATGGTAGAAATTTTTCAATAGTAATATGATTGATGAAACGATGCGTTCCAGCGCAAACTTCGCTTGCGGAAGGATATAAACCCACGGAGCGAAGGAGTGACGTCGTAAAAGCGCGTCTTATAGAAATCAAATTTCTCTCAGTCCCTGTGGCAATTTTACGCTTTCAAATCTCTTTCTGTCTTCCTTTCAAGTTTGCGCGCGCATGTTTTGAGAAATCCGAGCAGACAGTTCTATAGGCTTTACGCGGTGCGACTGAAAATATTCGCACATTCCGACTTTGCGCTGAGCAAATACCAGCTTCGAGTATTAAGTATATGGCCAATTCCACAAAAAAAACTGCCATAACTTCGTTCGGGTTTTGGCAAATTAAAAACTCGGAGTCACGCTCGAAATTATTATATTTTCTCAATCTACAACACTAAGAGAACCTAAAAACACTAGTGCCCCACGCCGCGTAAT
>JAWWMK010021300.1:0-17744 GCA_035047105.1 Galeopsomyia nigrocyanea | reverse complement strand
TTTTCGGCACGCGAAAATTACCACTTTCAAATTACACAATCGGTCGTAATATTTGACCGGAAGCAAATTTTCAAACGATGATATCTCATTTTGAAGTTCTCGCTTTACCCTTTAAAATGAGCTGACACACGGTGAATTTGACGATTTTTACTCCGAGTTATCGCATTTTGAAACAAACTTCTTTATTTACATAACATGTAAAAAATTGGGAAATGCAAATTTTCAATAACTTTAGAAAAATTTAACCGATTCACTTGCAAATTTAATCAGAACTATATCTAGGGAGAAGAAACATAATTGCAAAGGTTCATAATCGTAACTCTAGCCGTTCAAATGTAATCATGAGGACAAAGAAGGAAAGAAAAAGTGACCACACATATATGTACGAACACGCACACATACACATACACACGCACATTTTTGGATTTTCTAAAAACATCATATTCGTAATCAGCGACCTAGAAAACGTAGAAAAACATCAAAATTGTGCAACCTAAAATTTTCATTGTTACAAAGCTTTCTCTACGAGAAACAAAAGGGGTCACAAGGTTGTGCGGTGAGGGGCACTAGTATTTTAGCTTGTATTAGTGTTATAGATTGAGAAAATATAATATACGAGCGTACACTCAAGTTTTACATTTGCCAAAAATCTAACCTAATTAATCCAGTTTTTTTGTGAAATTGGCTAATGGAGACTAATTTGGACCAAAAAAACGCTGCCAATCCATTGGCAGTTAGCTTCCTCTTTATATTTGTTGATTTTAATTAAGATTTTTCTCAATTGAATAATGTTTTTTTTTTGTAAAATTTACCTATTTTCCGACAAAGAATGTGATGAAATTTGGCATAATTTTATCGTATTTGCATATTGCAATGTGAAAAAAAATGGTCTTTTTTATTTCTCTTTTTTTTTCTTTATTTGATCGATCATTCGAATACATGTAAATTTCATGCTACAAGAATGTTTTGCTATTATTCATCACTAAGTTACGTAATGGAAATAAACACTCTTTGATGTTTTTAAGTGGTGATTTTTCGCTTGATTTATCGTTCATGCATTTTTGATCATGGATTTTTCAAATATATCAGCGATTTCGTCATTGAGCTCTTATATTTATAAAAGGTAATTGTTTTTGATTTAATAAATTTTTACGTGATTATAGTAATCATGATCGAGAATAATTTTTTTACATAACCAAAATATACCGTATCTCTATTTTTTCTAATAATGATGTTATGCTATATTAGGTATATTCACATTATTTATACGGTAGGTGGACCCAATTTGGGACTATACCCAATTTAGGACTATGCTCGAATTTCGTACTTACGCGCGCTACAACGATGCGGTGCTGTGGTATTATGTGCGTACTGTCAAGTAATGAAAGTTCCATCGGTTCAAATCATTCCCGAACACAAAATTCGTTTTACAGCAGCCGTTTCGTGCTCAGGTGGGGTCCATTTACTTTACATAGAGAAAAGAAAGAAGGCTGGTTAAAAATGCGATAGCTCCAGTTAAATACTATTAAAAAAATCATGCGCCAGCTTATGTTAAAGGGTAGATTCGCAGCTTTAAAACGAAGCCACGTATGTTGAAAAATTCGTTCGCGGTAAAAAGTTATGGCTGTTTGAAAAAGTAGTCCCAAATTGGATACACCTACCTTAATATATCGTCTACTGATAAACGAAATGATCTGTACGACGAACTCGGTTCATAGTTTGTAAAAAGCAACATCTGTACCAAGTTTCAGATCAATTTGATCAAAATAACTCAAGTTATCGAATAAAATAAATCGAATAAATCATTGTCGAAACAAAACTCTGAAAAAAGTAGTTTGATTGAAATTGTGATAACTTTGGCTATTTGTATTAGCAAATTGATCATGTAAAGGCTCATTAAAACCTGCCGCTGTATGCTTTAAAATGATATCTTGCGCGACGAAAAATTCTAATTCATTCAAAAGATATAATGTAGGTGTATCCAATATGGGACTATTTTTGACAAACAGCCATATCTTTTACCATTAATGAAATTTTCGACGGGGGTGGACTCGTTTTAAAGCTGAGTATTTACCCTTTAAAACGAGCTGTCGCACGGTTTTTTTAGATGAAAGCTAGGCCGATTTATTGCACTTTGAATGCAACTACTTTTTTTGGCATAAAAAGACAGTGTACCGAATATGGGACTATCAGAGAAAAAGGAATTTTTACGTATATGAATCATACGATATACGAATAAGAAAGTTAAAAAATCAAGATTTATCACTTTTCAAGTATTATAAGCTAATTAGTATGATGTGACAATGTTACATATTTACATATAAACGTTACATATTTATATACAAACGTTAATTTAAAAAAATATGTATAACGAAGATCGAAATTATATCATTGACAAGTGAAATAAGTAAATTTATTTTGACTAACTGTCAAGTTTTGTCTTGCGTTACTCACAGAAATTCAAAACTGGAACATGGAAAAACATTAATGTGGTGTTTTTTTATAATCCATTAATAATTTTCGGTATAGTCACATATTGGGTACAACCGACAGCAAGCAACAGACAAAAGTAATTCGAGCGGCATTTGGCTTATTTACACGCTAGAAAATTTCTGATGAGTGATTTTGAAAGGATAAAAGAAGACGAATCGAATGGTATATCGCAGATTTATGCTAAAATATATTAAACTACTTTACAAATAAACAACAAATAAAGCTACGAAAATGACGCAAAGTTTTTAAATTGCTAAGAGTTTGCAAATTTCATAAGGTTCCAGACTATAAAATATTATTTAAACAAATTGTCAAAAATATTATTTTTTTGAAAAAATAATTGGATCAATCGATTCTACTGGAAAAAACGAGAAGGAAACCTCCCTTGCATTTTTTCCTCAGACTTTATTTCGTTAGTGTAAAATCGTTATAAACAAATTGAAATTTTCAAAAATTCTGTTATTTTGAAAAACTAATAGTACTAATCGATTCTACGAGAAAAATTAAGACAAAAACCTCTTTAATTTTTATTTGTCAAATTCTATTTTATTGGTCTAAAATCATTCTAAACAATCCCGGCTCAGTAGTCAGGTTGAAATTGTTTATAACGATTTTATACCAATAAAATATAATCTGATAAAAAAATGTAAAAGAGGTTTTTGTCTTGATATTTGTCATAGAATCGATTGGTACAACTAGTTTTTCAAAATAACATAATTTTTGGAAATTTCAAATTGTTTATAACGATTTTACACAAACAAACTGAAGTCTGAAAAAATAATGCCAAAGAGATTTTCTTTTTATTTTTTACCGTAGATCCGATGGATCATATTAATTTGACAAATATTAGACTTATTGTTTAAATGACTTTTTATAAATAATTGAAAATGCAAAAAGAAAAAAACAGGGGTCATTATTTTTAGGCTGTGCCAAGAACCCAGGAGTCAGTTTGAGACTGTCTAGCCCAGATTAGGCTTGGATAATAATGGGTTAATAATAAACCTTTTAATATTATTATTAAAATGGAAGCCAAAGACAATAAAAGATCTGGATATTTCTACTATTTTTCTCGAAACTTCTAAAATTCGTGAATTATTCGTTATCTATTCGTCAACATTCCTACCAGTGATTTGGAAATTTACTATTTTAATTTTCAAATGAAACGCGTCAGCCAATATATAAATAAGGTCATCTGGAAAATTTTTGATCGAATTCTTGAATAGCGTGGCTGAGAACGAGAGACGTTGTTTTGTGAACGAATTCAACCTTGGCCTTTTTGAGTAAATTCCCGAATTTAGAATATTAATCTCTAATGCGTGAAATTTGAAATTCAAATGTCTATTGTGTTCTGTGAGCTCCAAGTCGAGAGACTTCTTTGTTTTTAAAGTAAGCTATAAAAGAAAAAGCACGACCGGTAGTATTTTCAGACGTAGAGCGTATAGCTCAAATGATCAATAGGATATTCTGCATGTTGTATTTTACGTGAACAATTGAATCTTTGAAAATGTCGTTAATCGATGAAATTTATAAACCTATTGAAAGTGATATTGGTGCTACCATTTATAACGAAAGTGACAGTGAGATTGGGCAATATTTTGCCGACAAAAATCTTTTTATCACTGGTGTAACAGGTTACTTGGGGAAATGTCTATTAGAAAAGTTATTGAGAAGTTGTCCAAAAATCAAACATATTTACGTTATGATGCGAGAGCGAAAAGAAGGTTCTTTGAAGGAACAGACAAAAAAATACTTTAACCATGAGGTATGTATGTTGAAATATTTTATTAAATTTGAAAAAACTTGAAGTAAATAACACTTTAAATTGAATTATTTATTTTTTATCTTTTAACGCATATTCACTCAATTACACGCAATTATTCACCTATTTTTTTTTAGGTTTTCGGTCCGTTAAAACGAAAAAGTTCCGATTTCCACGATAAAGTGACAGTATTGAAAGGCGACTTGATGGCTGACAATTTGGGCTTATCCGATGAAGATAGACACACAATCATAAAAAATGCCAACGTTATATATCACAATGCAGCAAACGTGAGGTTTGATATAAAAATTAGCATATCCCTTAAAGTTAATGTTCTTGGCACTAAGCAAATGTTGGAGTTAGCTCGTGAATGTGAAAATCTCGATCTTTTCGTTTACGTATCGACAGCATACTCGCACTGCTACAGAAAAGATATTAGAGAAGAATTTTACGCGGCACCTACTGATATGAAGACCGTTTATAAAATAATAGAGGCAGATGAAAAGCTAGAAAAGGGCCTGTCTGAACAAGCTTCGAAAGCTGTTTTTGGAGAATATCCAAATGTTTATACATACACAAAAGCTACAGCTGAAGATCTAGTGAGACAATACGCACTGAATTCGAAATTCCCGCTTGTAATTTACAGGCCGAGTATTGGTTAGTACAATACAGCTAATTCAGCTTTGAAAACTCAATGAATATTTCATGTATAGAACTTGAGTGAAAAATATTCTTTAAACGTTCAGCTTTAAAATGGTTTATTACGGCTAATGTGAAATTCATAATGAAATTTTAAAAAATGCATGACATACATAATCTTTAAAGCCGCACTCAACGTGTCAATATGAAATTCTGTGGCTTCACGGCAACACCAAGTCGATTTATCGTGATTTGGAAATATTCGAGTTTAAAATTCAAACAGATCTATAAGATCAGCAAACTACTTGTGAAATTAGATATTGGGATCTATTGTTGAGAGCCTTTCGAAAGGTGTATCGCACTATTTCCAAAATGTTGTCTGTGCTAATATTTTGAGGCCTGAAGTCGAGTTAAGTTGTTTTGCCCGGTCAATTAGCGATTATGCATTTTTCACAATTTCAGGCATATAACCGAATTTTTTTGGCCTATTTGACTAAGCTACTTAAGAGTAACATAAAGTAGTACTTACTGAGTAAGATTTATTAGATAAATAAAATTCAGGTAGTAAAATAATGAGCTTAATTTTTTTTTAATAACGTCAAAATCTTACACGGCATAACAATTTGGGTCGACCAAAGTCCAAATGGATTGGTATAAAATTTACTGCCGTATAATAATATTGTTCTCAGCTGATCGCTAATCAAGATATATTTATACCATGGAGGGTGCTATACTTCAAACATCATTATTTAATTTATTTTGATATAAGGAACTTGAATTTAATGAATAAATTGAGTTTAATGAGGTTACATGATTAAATTAAAGGGAATTTGGTCGACTTAAAGTTGTTATGCCGTGTACGATTTTTACGAAAACGACTTATGTTATTATGCATCGTGACATTTGAAGGACTTAGACTAAGATTGGAATTTTCTAAATATGATATCGGCAAAAAAGGGTACTTAAACATTAAGAATTCGGTGTTAACTCAATTTTCTTAGAAATTGACTTGAGCGGTTATGCCGTGTAGCCACAGAATTGCAAACGTGAAATTACATAATTCAAATTGACTGGTTCTTTTTAATTTTTTTCAGTGGTATCCGCGCTAAAAGAACCATTAGCCGGTTGGTGTGGAAATAATAATGGGCCGGTTTACACCTTCTTAGCAGGCTCTTTAGGATACGTTCATACCACATATCATCATGGCTATCCCATGGATTTGATTCCTTCTGATCTGACTGTCAATGCGCTACTTGCAATCACATGGGATGCTCATAATCAATGGTAAGTGAAAAGTTACTTTAGTTTGAAATTTCATTAGGGTTCATAATACAAGGAAAATATGTACGTGTTTTAGGCAAAATAATCAACGCCAAGCGCTAATTTACAATTACGGAAGTAGTACCACGAACCCAATTACGTGTCCACGTTATTACAGCATCTATGATACTAATACACCTGATATCGAAAGGTCTACCAAAGCCGTTTGGAAAAGCTATATGATTTGGACCAGTAATTTATGGCTTTTTTACATATTACACGCGTTTCTCCATTTTATTCCTGCTTGTTTGTTGGATACCGTTTTAATATTGTCCGGTAAAAAATCCAAGTAAGTATACATTGAAAACGTCAACTACAATATTTTTTATTCGATATCGTGAGGTCGATAAGTACGTATTTATTGTTCAAAATGTCTTACAGAGCTGTTTCTATATTCTGGACGGCAACTAAATACTTGGATAAGATCGATTATTTCGGTAACGGGAATTGGAGAATTCATATGCCTAGAACACTCGAAGTGATCGATAGAATGAGTCCGACTGATAAAGAAATATTTTACTGTGACATACGTGCATTGTCTTGGGAAGAACTCAATCGACATATGTGGAGAGGATTCAAGCTCTACACTCTGAAAGAAGACATTGTTAGCCCAGCAGGACGTCGCAGATATTACCTTTTTTGTTTCATACATTATGGAATTTGCGTATTCTTGCTTTTAGGTCTTTTTTATTTTTTGTACAAATTAGGAACTTTGATATTTTGAAAAAAAAATTTTTACATCTAGCACTCCTGACTACAATAAATTTGCAAGATTGTAAACTATCATCATCATATTTAAATTTTTCGCGTATGCGATTCCACCTTTTATTTTGTATTTGTGCCCTTGCAAAAATTTTTCAAATTCGTTTTATAACCACATTAAACGGTTTTCCAGTAAATAAATTCAGCAAGCTTCATGTGCACTCTAATTAGACTAAAATAACCTTATAGCACTTATTCCCTTCGGCACAGGAAGTCCTACAAAAGTTAGTTACAAGTTTTGAAGAAAAGTCCATCCCGAACTGAAATAAGCCACGAAATGTGCTAGAAATCTAAAAAATCAATGAAAATCAATTTTTCCGAACAGAATCAATGAAAATCACCAATTTTTCCGAAAATTTGTAGAGAGAATCACTATTTGGTCGTAGTATAAAGTGTACATCGAACGTTCGGAGTTAAAAAAAACTACCCAAACATACATGTTCATAATTTAGGAGGGAATTATGCTCAAATAAATCTCAAAACGCTCGAATTATGAGAATAACTCGTGATTAAAATTTTGTAATCAATATTGATTAACACGTTCATAGAGGCATATAAGGGTAATTATTTTTATCCACCAGGAGCGGCATGACCCATTGTGGGTCAGAAAAACTTACCCTTTAAGCCCCAGTAATATTTAAATGTTTTGTTTTGCTATTTTCCTTGTTTAATGTGATATTTTAAACAAGTAGACTCTCCCATTTTTCTTTATAAGTAACTACATTATTTTCAATTTCATTCCAAACTTTCGGAATTTTAAGTCCCGCACCCGCGAAAAAAAATCGCTTGTTTCGCTGTAGTAATAAACGCGTTAATAGATCAATAAATTTAATACCCAGCGAATTCTTGTGACGTTATAGAAAATGTTGACTGGAGTGCGTAGTTACGTGAATTATTTCTGAAAATACAGACGATTCTAACGTCAAGCATGTTAAGCATTGTCTATAAATGGCCACACAAAACTGCATTTTAATTTGCAGTATTTCATTTATTTTGTTATTAGACGCTACTCTTTCTGTCCTTGAATTTGATGACTGACACCTACATGTATGACCAATTCCATGAAAAAAGTGCATTAATTCGGTAACGTTTTTTTTTTTTTTGTATATTGTTTCGAATTTTATAATATATTAATTTTCAGGGTCTTCTAACACACACTCTACTGTTTCTTATTATAAAAGAAATTGTCATTTTTCCAACCTAACCATTCCATAACCTACTGTTCTTGTACAAATACGCTCTAACTATTGTACTTTCCATAAGTTTATTATTAAAATTCTTTTGTATAAATACTGTCCGTTGTTCATGTGAGGCCGTGGAGCAGGAATTAAATTTATACAGCTTCGCAAAAAATCCGAAAACGCCTCGACTTATATCTAAAAATCGTGCGTTTCGTCCTGGGTCTGTCCGACGGACTCATTAGGATGGCTATTTCGGACAGACCCGTGCCATCAACGCCGACAACGGAATTATTTTAAATTTCGCGATACGCGCCAATGAATTTGGAACGACTCACCCCGCTTTGAACCGTTCGTTACTTCCTCCCTTTCCGCGTGATATTCGAAGTTTTTGTATTCACGTCTCGAAAATTGAGTTCAAATTCAAAGCAGATTTTCAATCCGTAACAGTCCATACTTATTGCAATTCAAATACATAACAGTTTTTTCAAATATTCAAACTGCGGGCACACTCGTAATTTTAGGGATACGTGGTTCTACGGAACATCAATTATGATTCGTAATGCTCTAGCCCGTATCCTCTCATATCATGTGACACCCTCTTTTTTTCTGTGACACTGTTAAAATTACGTGAAAACTCTGGAATTAATAAAAACAAGAATCTGATGTTTTCTGATTTTAATCTTTTTTTTTAAGTGTGCATAAAAGTTGTTCGCTCGAAGTGCGTTGACTCAGGTTGATTATCATAAATTTTTCCGTATAATGGCTCATTTCAAAGAATGAAGATTAAGGTTTTAAACGATCTGTCATATGTTTAAAAATTGTTTTGTTTGTTTGAAGACGTGCCTCAAGTAAATCAAACTCGTCATCAATAGACATGTCAGATTGAAAAAAACAATTCATTTGTTTGTGAGAGCTTAACTCTGTTGACAATGAAAACCCATCTTTATAAAGGGTATACATACCCTATGATGTTCAATTAAATGGATACCTGGGTATCTCACACATTAATAAAAGTATTAAACATGTTGCATTTTATTGAGAATAATAAATTCATTCAATAAAATTTGAATGATCTTCGAGAAAGCATACTGCTAATGCAATTAGCAGCACATCAGTTAGCTTGGTATTTTATCTGTAGTATATGAAACACCGATCAACGGAGTCACTCAAGGGGCACTACTGTGATAAACTACAACCGAGGATTCGTGATTATAAGCTATCCCAACATTTGGAGCTGGTATTTTTGGCGATATGCATAAAGTAGTCTGTGAGGAGAATAAGTGTACACGAACGACTCGAAGAACGGTGAACAACAAAATAGCTTTTTATTTATGTCTTGCTCGTGAGCTGCCAGATTAACGACTAATGAAAAATATGTTGAAACATTTGCAATGTGAAAATAACAAAAACGCCGCGTTGAATGAGATGCGGCAACTTCAGCATCGAACGTGGAATTCGGCTCGTCGTGCTCGCCAGATCTGTAAAATTAAATGTAGCTTTTCTTTAACTCAGTCTGCGTTTATCCTCAAAAACAATAAATATAACTGAATAAATGATAAATTATAAAATTTAAGCAACAACTTAAGATAATTCATGTAAAATGCATTTTATAATAACATCTGTAAATACCAAGACAAATATATTGTTAATTCACATTCGTATTTGGCATGATATTGCATGATAACAAATTTGTATTAAATATTTGAGGAAACTTAAAACGTGATGTTTTCTTTGAAAATGAAAATTTTTCTTCTATGTATAATCCCATTGCGTATGACTAAAAAGTAAAAAAATTTTTAAATATATAAAAAAAATTTAATTTGCTTTTCTTAATTATAAAATTAACTTCAAATAGAAGAAATCGTACCAAACAGTAGAAAATAATTCATTCAGAAAATTTATTTTCATGTAAGACTGCAAGAAAAGCAAAGGTGCTCACTTATTCAAGAATTATCAAGTCATTGTATATGTGCACGCTTTGCTTTTTTTGTAGTCGTATATGAAAACAAAATTTCTGAATGAATCATTTTCTATTGTTTAGTAACATTTATTCTATTTGAAGTTTATTTTATCATTAAGAAAAGCAAGTTAAAACAAAAATTTTTTTCAATACTTTTAAACCTATAAGAAAATATTGTACGATACATGTTCGAGAAAGAGACACCCGTCTCGTGTGAACTTAGCAGCCTCGCTTCGCTCGGGCGCAAAGATCACACGAGACGGACATCTACTTTCTCGCACTAGTATCGTAACATACTATATTCGTAAATTTATTTTTATGGTTAATATAATTATTATTCTGCAGTCAAAGTTTGTCGACCCATCTTTCATCAATAATAAATGATACGAAAAAATAAAAAAATGCATACATTGTTAGCTTATAATTGCAGGACAGCGCTTGACCATAGTAAAAGTCGTGATAGACAGGCACTTGATAGCAAATTTGAGTTTTCGCCAATACTCGCCACCTTGTCGGCACACAATGTAGAAACAAATTAGATCTGATTCATTTTCAATTACTTAAACGCGTAATTAATATGCGTCTACAAATATTAACACTTACGACTATCAATTAAATTGAGTATAAAATATAATTATTCCAAGTATATTCTACGAATCAGCGGGTAGATGAAGTTCGAATTATTACAATGGAAGATGAATTGTTAGGCAAAATATTATATTGCAAAGACTTTCATTAATGTGAATCTATAATATGGCTAACTCGAACGTATTCAGCTGTACGATACAATTTGTACCACCTAATGATACTGCGAAATATTACTTATTCTGACGAATCAATTTTAAATGAATAATCTGAATGAATTATAATTTAAATTATTTTCATTTTGCCCAACCACTGGAAATTAATTGTAAACACTAATATTGAATATGCAATATTGAAACTAATTTAACTAATGTTATCTCTAACGTTGTTTTCAACATAATAATTATCTTTATCAAATATTAATAGAAGACTGTATTTACTTGATTTCAACCGGAGGAATATTACTTAATTCGTCCAACAGGTATTGCTTCCTTGAAGAGGAAGCCTTGAAACGGCGATTGCTTAAAAATTTTTCTTTTGGCGGTAATTATGTTGTTTTTGTGTTTGGAACAATATTTTTTATTTTTATTAAAAGATCTTAACATTCTGCATAAGTTTAGTATAATGACTTCGATGTAATACGTCGTTTGAGTTAATGAGAACATTTCAAAGGTGATTTTTTTTGTCGGTTTACCCTATACAATTTAGCATTTTTCTATGTGGTCGTTTACCTTTGTCATTTTTGTGATTTTTAACATATCTTTTTCTAATATTGTGGGTCGGATTGTTTCCGTATTACGATTGTGGCTCTTTTTATTTCATTACTGTTGGATTTACTGCAAACAAATAAATAATTTATTTCAAATAAGTAAAAAAGCTGATTTTTTTTGGCTTTTTATCATTTCGGTTGTGTGGTCGTTAACCACTGTCATTTTTAACAATTTGTAAGATATCTTGTTCAAATTTCATGTGTATGATTGTTTCATGCGATGAGCGATCGAAAATCGAACAGATTGAAGCCAGCTACACAGTACGCGCGAAGAGAGTTCTGAGTGGACTTTTTGATTCGGCTAACAGCTGCAATTCGGCTTAGTCATATCTTTTGAAGTTAAATATTTATTAGTAGTAAATATATAATCTAACAGAGAGCCGCGGTGGCTCGGGGACAGAGCGCAGGAGGGAGGCCTGGGTTCGATTCCCGGTAGGTACCTCTGACTTTTTTTTAAAAAGTGTATGTGCCAAAACCAACACCGTGGTTCTCGCAGTGGTTCGGATTCCACTGGGCTAGTAAAATTAAATACTAAGCCATTAAACTGTAGGTCCAGTAACCAAGGGATGACAACCTTGGTTAGCTATAGGCTTCGTCACACTTGAACCGTAGAAGCATACATATGACTACTTTGGAACGCGGTAGTCCGATGCTTCTCGCGGGAACACTCCCCCACACAATGGAGTTATGAGTGGGAGTGCCCCTTAAAATCGCTTCGGGATGCAGAGTAGAGGCAGAAAATAAACTAAACTATGTAATCTAACCTTAAACGTAACGCACTAGATACTTAATTTAAATTTATACTCAAACTATAATAATAAAAGCAGTACAATGGCTATAAATATAAGTGTGCTTGTAAGATTCAGCAGAGACTTTTTCGGAAATCCAATATTCGAATTCATTCACGGTATGAGAGGATATCATGGGAACCTTTTCCGTTGAATGGTTCGGACGATAATGAGGGTCAACTTCATACTTACTTTATTTCTTTACTTAATTGAAAATACATTTAATTATAATAATTTGTATTTACTTTATCTTTTACAGATTGGTTAATGAGTTTTAATCAAGAATCGAAATTAAGACATTATACTCGAAAAATTTTTGCAAACAGCTTCAGCTTTCAAAATTTATTGTTTTTTTCACTACTACGATAACCATTTATTTCAAAATTGTTTTAATGTCTACCCAACTCACTATTTGTTATACCGGTGAGCAGAAGTAAACTACCGTCTTTAATATTTTTCTATTTTTTCTATCTTAAAATAATGACGAAAAAATGAAATTTTTGACCGTTGTACCTCCAGTATATCCGCAGGGACTAAAATATCCGCGATTGTTTGCATAATTTACGTACATACCTGTCAGAGAAAGTTTTATTAAATGGAATGGCTCTATTATCGCGGGAAACTCGAAAAAACAAATGCTCATAAAATGTTATACTTTCAAAAATTCAAATTAGGACAACTACGGACAACTATGTTTATGCCGCAAAGTAACCGATATACTATTCAGATACTTATTTCACACGAGGATTGCGTGAAGCCATCTATCGGAACGTAAAGTAATTAACTGTTAACTCAGCAAGCAAATAATGTATTATAGTATTAATGAAAACAAATAACTGGATAAAGGAAAAAATTGATATAGATCGTTCAAAAATGTATATTTTTGTATGTAATTGTTCTTGATTTGTCGGTTTTTTTCATAATAGCTGTTCCCTGCGATAGATGGCTTCAAACAATCCTAAAGCAAACTAGATATCCAAATAATAAATATATCTGTCACTTCCTGTCATGGCTATCGATGATTCGATTTTTTATTACACTAGAGTTGTCTGCGACGCGCTTCATATGCATTTTTTTCCGGAGAAGGGCCCGGAGGGCTCCATAAAACGTAACACTGACACACACGTACACAATAAAACATACAAGAGCTTATTATAAAAAGAACAAGAATGAATATTTATTAGGCATTATTAACTAAAATTACAAGCGAGGTTACACATCTGCTCGTAATTCCAAATCCGAATCAACTGATTCGGAAATTTCATTTTTTTTCACCTTTATTTTAAGATAGAAAAAAAATAGAAAAATATTAGAATAATAATTGAGTGAATATAGTAACGTTTTCTTCCGATAGATGGCTACAAACTACCCCAAAGTGAAGTGGGTATCTAATTGGCATATATAGAGCGAGCTTTCTAGCATCATTAATCAAATGATTTAATATATTGTAATGTTATAAATATTTTACCGCTTCAAGAACGCGCAATCTTAGTTCGGCATTGAGTTAATCTCAAGAGCAAACGATAACAAATCTTCATAACTACGACTTCATGCCTCAAACTTGAATATTTTCCGTTTCAAGAACGACCTTCAACTCAAGTATGAAGCTTAATCTTAGTTCGGTATTGAGTTAATCTCAAGAGCAAACGATAGCGAATCATTCTTAACTGCGACTTGATGCCTCAAATTATTGAAAATTCTGTTTGACATTCATAAAATTATGTATAGTATTTTTAATTCACTGCATGTTCTTTTCTGATAATCAATGTACACTTGAATCGCGCTCCCGGCTTCAAAGCGTACATATATGACCGAGACATTTTTCTCGTTGACGTTTTTCTCGAACAGCGTTTTATACTGAGTAGAAAAGGAGTTCGCTGATAAAATTATTCCGCTGCCTGACAATGCTTCTCCTTTCCTTTCTCTCTTTCCTTCTTCGCGTACATACTCACGGGGTATGTGCTGCTCCGGTCAAAGGAAGTGAACATTTTTCACTCGAATGCAAGTTCTCCCTTTGCCTCGCTTTCTCTAACTCGCCAATCTCAAAAGCATCGAGCTTTTATGTGTGGCTCACAAACACCAAGTCTTACGCAATGCCGGCATCGCTTGGATTTATTCTCTCTGTGCAATTCGTGATTTTATTTCTGTCATTTTTCACTTAGTTTTGGCGTTGGAAGTTTTCTATTCGCAGTAGAAATTGATGGTTATAGACACCCGCATGATACAAATAAATTTACAACCCTTAAATTTTATAAAGCTCTACAAGATAAAACAGTAAAAATTCCAAAACCTCATAAGCTATCCAACTCTACCCATGTGAAAAAACTTTGCTTGGTTCTTGCTAAATTTTTGTAAAGTCTCCATGTCCAAAAATGATTGAATTTTTAGAAAAAGATGCGTGTAAATTTTGATTTACTGCTCTCCATCGATGTCAATCTCAACTACTGACTTTCGGAAGCTATTACCATGGCGGGTGTGAGAAGATGAGATTTTTCCTTCGGTATTGGAGCCCGTGAGTAAGTATTGTATATTTATTGCCAGCTACGAAATTTCCGTGCCTGCTTTACTAACCTAAATTTTTTTTCACCACACTGCGCGTACAGTTATGGTTTTACACCCTTTGAGCCGGGAGTACAATACTGCGTTCTCTGCCTACAGAGTAAAATGCTTCGCGCAATACTCAAAGTATAATTTAAAGTTTGCAAAAATGTGTAGAAAATCAGATATCATAAATAATATTCCAAATAATATAATTTTCTTGTAGTCACAAAGTACAAATAATATCTTCTTGTATTCATTATTATACCGAATATTTTTATTGTGATGAATGCAGAAAATACTCTCATATTGTACCTTCTGATTCTTATATGTAAAAAAGCTACAATTCGAAAATTTGTATCAGATAATATCACAATAACAGACCAGTAAATGCAAGATCATTCATCGATACAGTTAAACACTAATCTCCACAGTCTATTTTAGATTTATGAAAGAACGAACTGCATAATAGAAGATGCTATCGTGAAGCAAAGCTCAACCGAGGGAGAAATTGTTTTTTCACGCAGTTCTTGCAAACTGCTGCTCGCATGTCTGCGACACAAAGCTCAACGTTGCTGCCGCGTGTGCCACGGCTAATCGATGATTTCCCCTGCGCATTCTTAGCTCACGTCATAAGTTGTTTGTGAGTAGAGAAAAAAAGCCCGCCGATAAAGATCGGAGCGCGCGCCCTTGTACTTTCTTCAACAATTGCTCCCGATTTCACCGCAAAAGTCGCGCAAGCACGAAAAATGAGATTAGCCGAGCGCGCGCGCGCGAGCCGCTCATGCCTTGTTGCAAGCACGCGGCAGTAATCCCTCTTCGACTGTATACTATAGGGGAAATCGTCGTGAAAAATGCCCGATTATCGAGTTCTATGGCGGTTTTAAAGGCTTTGACGTATTTCCAAACTAATGATCGTCGAAGAATATGGAATTCACTGGTATTTTCTGCTGGTAGATTGTTGCGTCTTTGCTTTCGAGATTTGCTTGTTCCCATTGTGCTAATCGTTTTGAGCGTATGAAATCTTTTTACAATGCAAGCGGCTTAGATTTTTATCAGCTACGAGTTTTATTGTATTGATCGCGTGAATATATTTACAACTTTTAGTAATGTAAATTATTTACTCATGTTTAATATTTTTCGCATTTTTAACGTAAGAATAAGGGAGGAGAATCGGAAAATTTTTTTACACGCTTATTTTTCATACAATCAGATTCAATTGTGTAAAATAATTTCTTAAATGAATTCTTGATATCTTCTGGAGTTTTTAATTTATCATCTATGAATAAAGCGTAACAATAAGGTGATCATGAAGTACAATACAATCTTCAATATTTGATTGAGATAATCGAAAGTTCCGATTTTTATTCGCATGTATTGTTCAAATTTCTTTCCATACCTTATTAAAATCAATGCCCATATTCGGATTAGTTAACTCTACTTCTAATTTTGACTTTCGTCCGAAGAGATAAAAAAATAGTAACCGGTTCGAGTCAGCAATTTTTTAGAGCTTTTTTTTTTAAATCATTACTCTTTTGTTGATTCGTAACCCACATTACGTTTTATGCTGTGATTCGAATCGCACGTATATTTGGTGGTTGAATAAATATTGTGTAAAAATGTAGTTTTTTGCAATGTCAAGTAGGTCACGATCACGATCTAGGTGGCGATTACGACATCGTCGTCGTTAACGTGAGGACTTGAAGCAGAGAGTGGAAGAGTTGAAGAGTTGGCTCGAGAACGTCGCAGACGAGGTTACCGTCGGCGTTCACGATCGCACTCGCGCTTCTTTTTTTTATTATGAGCAATCTTCAGATGTGTTTTAAATCAACTTTATTTTTTGATAATTCTTACTTCTGTAGAAAGGTTAACAGAAACACCATGGAAAAAAATTTGCTTGAAAGCTAAGCAGGTTATTCTGTTTTAGAATTGTCTAATGGTGTTGTAGTTATTTGATTGAATATTATATTTTGTTTCTGGGTGTTATAAATATTTGATTTAATATTATATTTGTTTTTCAGAAGTAATATTTTGTCGATAGAAAATTATTTCGAGGTGTTTGTCACGTATGGCTTCGGCCATCTCCAAAAAAACTTCATTATCGAAGATGTTTTTTGTAGACATCGAAGAACCATGGCATTTGACAAATAACCTTAATAGCAAAGTAAAATACATTATCTTCATGTAAAATATTTTATTAACTAATCATTAATGCAATGTAATTAATTTTATATTAAGTGTCGCAGTCGCGGCACGCAAGCGAGTTATAAAGCCTGCGCCGCAACCGACACTATATACAATAAATTGGCTAATCTGGGCTCCCCCGAAAGTGTTTCGCCAACTATCACAGTTCGCATGCTAAGCCAGTTGACACTTATTCTTGGGGTTTTTCTACCACTTTTCTTGGTATTCGAGACAAGGGCGTTGGCCCATGCGGCTGTTGCACAGTCAAATCAGTTAGCTGAGAGCTATCGACGAGTCATGTTCAACCTCAGTTGTACACGTTTTCGTATAATCATTAAAGTCTCCATTTTGTTTAAAAGTTGTACTATTCACTAAAATACCACCTTATATAAATTAGATTTTATATAAGCGCACAGAAGTAGTGCGACGAAACAAAGGCAGAATGTTGATAATTGAGTACAGAGATGTTGAAATATCTATTCCATATTACCTAGTGTTAAAGTAAATTATGTCGAACATAGTTATTTAGTAGAAGATCAGGACATTATGATAATGCGAACAAAATTTTATTTTATATAGGGTCCTGATATAATATGCAGTTATTATGTATATATGAGTGCTCGAGTAAGAGTTTTTGAAGTGTCAAAGTGCATCAGGGTAATTCTTGGCTATTTCAATCACTCTAAAATATTGATATCTTCGATTTTTTTCAAACTTGGCACACTTGTTACTTATGCAGAGGTCAATATGTGTGCACAGTTTGAGA
>JAWWMK010021299.1:0-63354 GCA_035047105.1 Galeopsomyia nigrocyanea | reverse complement strand
TCACGAGCATTTTCCGACACTATATACCTTCAAAAAGAAGAGGAAAAAGGTCCGGAAGCCTTAGCATTAAAAAAAAATTTTCCATTCTAGACCCCAGAAAAGTGTTTTTTTTTAAGGATATCGTCATATTATATTTCGTCTCGTATTTACGGCAGTTTTTCCGAGGCTGTTTACCCCCCGTTTTGTTTTGCTGTATTGCATTCTCTGTCTGCAACAGATGCGATCGATTTCAATTCACTCGAGATCGCCTCTCACTCTGCCAATATAATGTGACTGAGATTGAATCAACATTGTGCTACTAACAATTCGCTTGAATATTTTTCATTTGGGAGTAACATAAGTTTTCGAATGAACAGCAGTATGCTGCACTATGCTAATCAATTTTATTTCCGCGACTGGAAATTGGTAGGAAATATAGGATTATTCAGTAGACTATAAAACTGGGTGTAGGATAACAGAGCTATTCGATTAACTACCAATTATCTGTGCAATAATGTAGAAATCAATTACGTGTGAGCCTAGAGGCCTTCGATAGGGCCAAACATCGAATGGCCATTTACCAATTGATTGCAAACAATAATTGTTATTCGTCGATTGAGAATGACGATCGAAAGTATTTAGTTTTGTAAAACGATCGGATCAAGAAATTATAACAGTAGCGATAGATTAGTTCGAGAATCACAAAGACAACCACTCTAACGCACACTCGTGAAAAAAAAGAAGACGTAACAAAAGAAAGTTGAGAAAGGAAAAGACGCTCGAGAGTGAAGCGAGAGCATCGTTTTTTTTTTCGCGTCTCTAATCGATATCCGCCAATTGCACACAGGACATGGCAATATGAGCTTTGATCGTAATGAAAAGCGAAGGACGAGCCATATACGAAAAAGAAAAGAAAAAAACGAGAGCGCAGAGAAGCAGCAGCAGTGATAATTGATTATATTCGTGCATTGTTTCCGAAAACAATAGAATAGCTTGAATGGACCACGAAGGCGACATGTTATCAGCAGACCAAGTGGAAGCAGCAGCAGTAGCAGACACCTACGCCGACCTATTGGCCCATACGAGTGAGAGAGGGAGAGAGAGAGAAAGGGAATATTATAAATGGGTTTCCTCTGCGACGAGCGTGTAAAATCGAGCGCGAAAAGCCTTTGTAAATTAAACGACGTGGCGGAGGGTCAAGGTTAATGGAGCTTGAATTTTCGGATTAATTTGTCGCTTTGAAAAATTGCTGGGAGATCGATATTAGAAGATAATTATCTATGAAGTTGAATTTTCGGATGTAATCGTGATTTCGATAGAGCGAAAATTTAGGGGTGAAGAAGTAATTTTGTTTGTAATTAAACTCAACTCGTTTTACTAATTATAATCAGTTCGACAGTGTGTTAGAGTTTAATTTACGCGTTGAAACCAATAATTTTTTATTTTGCTTATCGAAATTCTTTTAAATTGCATTACATTATATTGACATGTAACCAAAGTAGACACTTAAAAATTATCATAAAAAAAACAAGAGAATCCAATAAAATAAGAATTTCAAATCACTGCTCTCTCGAAAACGAAAAATTCATGAATACAAGAAAAAATGACGCATCCTCCGCGTATCAGATGAACGTGTGCTTTGATACAAAAAAAAAAAAAAAAAGAAGAAACACGAGTCCGCGCGTGTACACAACTCTCAACTCACCCACATAATATCGATTTGCTGTTATGCTTTGATTTTATCGTCGAGGGATTTACGTCGCACTACACGACACATTTCGCGGGGGAGGTGAGGGAGGAGAACATAATTAACAGCCACGCGCAAAAGCTCTCAATCGCATATAGCCGCTACATAGTATCCGGCGCGTTAAAAGTACGACAGGTGTATGCCGCGGATTACGGTGGCAGCAGCGTGAGAGACGTTGATTTTAATCAGTCGTTACAAGCGCACCGCCGGGGATTTTAAAATTTTCACTGTCTCTCTGGCAGTTTCGATTTCCTCCTTTTCAATTTTCCCTGTCGGATCACACTACTACTGTTAGAGCTAGGCTGTAAGCGCATTAACGACCTTTTACTTTTGCGAATTTATTAACGGGATGGATTTTGGGATTATATTTTTGTTCATGTAATATTTAATGCGAAGTGCGAACGATGAAATATTCTTTTGAAAAAGGGGGATTTTTCATAAAAAGCACGTTCGTTCTGTGCGAAGCTTGCGTTTAATCCGATTATAACCATTATCTAGGTGGTGCGACTTTGCGATGTATTATTTTATTTAGTCTGCAACGTTATTTCCAATCATTACAAATTCAAAAATAAAAAAAAAATCATTTTATGAAATTTTTCATCACAGAGAATAATCCCGTCATAGCACTGTATTGCAAATCAAAAGTAATTATGTATATACCGTAATTGCAAACTTCAGTATCACGGAGAGATATAGCAGACAGAGACAAGTTTAAACTGGATAGACGATACAAGAGAATGACGAGATGAAGCTGAGAGAGAGAGAGAGAGAGAGAGAGAGAGAGAGAGAGAAATCTCGTCCCTTTCGTGGCGTGAATTTAATCGAAAAACAGAACTAGGTCAATTCGATGCGATTTAATTTTCGCTGCGCCGATCGAGATGAGAGTCGAGAGGAAAAACCCCTTATATACATTCAAGGATAAATGTCCCAAAAGGATGTGCAAATGTATCGGAGAGGTCATATACCTACAATCATTGTCGATTCATACACGAATTTTCATTGTAATAATTTTTCGAGAGGGAGTGGCAAAGTTATTTTATGTAGGTCGTTCATTTTTTTTCTATCGGAATTGCTGTAAACTTGTTACTCCTCGTCGATCGCTTCGTCAGTTAGATAACCAGCTCGTCTCTGACTGAAATGACGTTATCCGCTGGAGATTTTAAAGGAGAGAGTGGTCGAGTGACAGACTGAAGGGGAAAATTGACAACTCTAATAAAAGTTCGAAAAATTGGTGCAATATAAAAAGCGAAATGACGAAAAGAAGGTTTAAGTTCGTTAATTTCAAATCTAACAAAAATTCTATACAATTAATCGTGTTTCACTTTGAAACGTCGCGCGTAACCCGCATTCACGACCAAAGTGAAATTTTCAAAAGAAAGAAAAATATATATATACACTCACACACCCGACGTTTGAAAAAGAAATTGCAGTAAAATTCAGCTCTGAAGAGACACGCCCTGAACGCAATCCCCAGGAGTGACTCAGGTGTCCGAATACTCAAGGGACACGTCCGATCAGACACGATAACTTCGTTTGGCCGACCGTGACAAAAGCTCTCTCTCTCTCTCTCTCGCCCATATAGATATACATAGAAAACACGAAAATCTCAACGTTTGAATTAGCCGGACAAGTTGACATTTGCATTGCAAGATTAATAGGCTTTTGATAAGCGGCAAGCAACCAGTCGACCTACATTCACATCGTCTCACTTTTATTCTTCTTCATCGCTGCACTCTCTCCTCGCTCACATTCGTTCTCATTGTCCCTCTATCGCAGCCACGTACTTTTATCTCGTGCTTTTACACTTGGCTGGCTTTGGCTTAAAGAGCTCGATTAATAAAATATCTCGTGGAATTTTCACTGTCGATATAATAGCCGAGATTTTTCTTTTCCGTTGCTCTCGGAATAACAATATTTCAAGTTTGATAAACCACCGAATTGTTCGTTCGTATAGAAATATCTGACAATTCAGGCGCGAAAAAAAAAACTAAACGGCCGCAACGATTAAGAGAACTTACGAATTTGTCGTCTCTTCAAGCGCGAAAATATTTCAACGTGGTTTTCCATTTATATCCGAGCAACTGCTATTGAAAGCGAACTCGACTGATAAGTAGCGAGTGCGAGAGTAGAGCTCGTTACTCGATATATTAATCCACGTGGAAATTCGTAGCAAATGACAGTTGCGCCAAAGCTACACAGTATATTAATTAGCAAGCTTCAGCTCTGTGAGAGTCTGCGCGATTTCTCGATTGAGCCCGCCTACAGACGAGAGTTTACTAATGAGCACGCGAGTTACGTTTGAGGGATATGCGGGTTCGCGATACTTCGAGTGCAAAAAGAAATTGACGACGACTGTATATTGTTGAGTGAAATTATATTAAAGCCTTTTAGCTTAGGGTGTAAATGAGTTTTAATAAATAGCGCGAATGCGAAAATTCACGAGGATATATGTATACGCGCGAGTTACATTCGAATTCATCACGCGCGCCGTTTACGAAAGTTTAATCGAGAGGGAAAGTTGGGACGTCGACGAGAATTAACGTGCTGTATATTGTGATTTATCCTCGGATTTATCACACTGAGCTCCGCATAAAGGAAAAGCAATTATTCAAGTAGAAAATTCATATTCAATTTGTCCACGAAACAAAAATGTTAACATTTTTAATAACAAACTACGACATATTTTTATACTGCAAAACTTGTCATGGTACTAAAAAAAACTTCAATAAAAACAAGCGCGCGCCTTTTTGAAAATTCATAGAGCTCGAGCGCGCGCGAGTGTACACATATATAGAATAAAGTCTCTCGAGATACGCGATGAAATACTCCCGACACGTCCGAAAAGGCGCAGTCAATCTCGAAAAATACGGGGGGGGGGGGGCGAAGAAAGAAAAAAAAAAGAAAGAAAAAGAAAAGACGCGTAACGATTGTAATAAGAAAGCACGCTCGTCATAAAATGCCCGATAAAACTTGTATTGCTTTATTCGAATGCGTGGCGAGAGGTCGCTACGGTGGTCGTAATCTCTCAGTCGTAACGACATTGGGTATATCAGACAGAGAGGAAATAAAAACGAAGAAAAACGTAAAAAATTAATTATCCGAAATCGCAATATCCTCGGAGAAGAACCGCATAAATATTTACAGAGACAAAAGTTTTCTATACGATGGTAGGTTAAAATCCTCGTGAATCTAGGTGAATAATACTCGGTTTTGTACATATATATATATACATATAAAGTCGACTCTTATCTCGGTCTGGCGCGTTTTCGAAAATCCCAGAGAGAAGTGTACTTTTCACTGTCTGCAGCTTTTCTCCCTCTCTCATTGTCGGTTGTAATGGCTACATAGCTTTTGAGCTCAGCAGTAACTACTGGCCGACCCTAAGTATTTTTTTTCTCTTTTCTTTTTTTTAACGAGAAGAGATTTAAGTGCCTTGCGGTTCTCTTTGAGCGCACGAGGCATTGGATAATTAGACGCTAAGAGCTTGCTTTTCTTCGGCTGAGGGATACCTGCCAAAATTATTGCCGGAGCGATCTGTTTACTAAAGCTAAAGAGAGTGTAATAGAATTTAAGTTTTAAATGATATGAATTCGTGAGAACTAGGAACCCGCTCGTTCAAAGTTGTGGTTTCCTAGAAATTTCATTTGATTAATGCAAGGGCATGTACATAAAGTTGACGTTTATGAAATTCGCAGAACGTTACTGAGTTATTTGTGTAGAGAACTCGTAGAAGTGATAATTGCAGCCATGACAAATGAACACGACGTTTCCAGCGACGTGAAATTCTGAAAAATAACGTAACGAGAAATTCTCACTCGCCATAGTACGCGTAAAATAATTCTTCATTTATTTTTACTGAATTTGAAATTACGAAAAGAAAATTATCTAGGAATTTTAATTATAAAATTTGGAATGTATCATAAATTTTATCATACGCGTCATGAGAAAAAATACAGCTTCCATACAAAAAAATTTAATTAAAAATATAACTTCAACATAAAATATTCTATGTCGAGTGAAAAGCAAACTCAAAGTTCGATGTTACACGTACCCTCGCGCGAAGAATAGTGAAAAAGAGCTCAACGTACTACTACTGCATATATACATACATATATATAGAAAAAAAGAAAGCTCTCGAGAACAAATCATTCTCAGCTTTGTCTGGCGAAAAAAAGAAAACTATAAGTACTCTTGGCAACTTCACAAAAGCCAGCCGAGTGTGTAAATAAAAAAAAAGACAAAAAGAGAAACGTAGAGGAGAGAGAAAGAGACAGAGAGAACGAAATTCAAAAGCAGTGACATCAAGCTGTTGCGCGACTGATTTCTTTTCAATGCACTTTCTGCATGAAAGTAGTGCAAATCGTGGAGGCTGTGGTTGCGCTCCGTTACCCCTCGAGCTTTTGCTCTCGCGGAGGGAGAGAGAGAGAGAGGAACAGTAATCCGTGGGTAAGCGGCTTTTAAAACCGAAAACCGATACGTACATAAATCTACCTTGCCTACTCGCATGCCTGTATATACTTGCCCGAGGCACGCGTATGCCGAATGCAAGCGTCGCGCATCCTTTGTGGTATTCTTTACTCGTAGTAGTAAAAGCAAAAAATATACTAGTCTGTATGAGTGCTTTGGTGAAAGTATTCATTTTGTGAGGATGAAAAGAAATGATCGTGTAGTTTGAGCTTGAAACTGACTTGTCGGAACACAAAGGTGAGGTGACTGATGGATATACGGCATGATGAATACATGTAAAATTATCGCTATTTAAACACGTAGATCCACCAACAGTCAATGCTTCAAAGACTCGTTCTCATATTTGAACAGCGAGTACACCAGTGTACAAAGCTCGGTACTCTTCTAAATTTATCGCTCTCTCAAATAACTGCCCACTCCCGTTCGAAGTTCTAAAGGATTATTTTACTAATGAGAGTCGGCACACCAAGTTTCATTGAAATCTGTCTTTGCGTTCCAAAATTATGAGCCGGCAAAGTCACTATAGTCGTGGTTCTAGCGTATCGCTGTTCGGTCTGTCAACTTCAGCTTCATCATTCATTAGGCATTCTAAAATTTCTTTATATAAATTTATTGTATAGATTCTGACTTGAAAAAATTAATGAACCATAAAAATGCAATGTTGGACTATACATTGAGCTTTACTACTTATAATTATTCCAAAAAATCTTTTTAAACCGTAGACTCAAACAAATTACGATAATTATCCACAATCAACGAGATTTATCGTCAGAAAAAAAAACGAGTTTTCATTAAATCTGCATTCGCCAAACCCAAAGCGTCGAAAAGTCACGCAGTTAATCGAATTCCAGTCGACTAACGAGCGTCAACAATTATCACACCACTCGTTCCGCGCGCAACTAGATGCGACGCGAGTGGAAATGACAAAAGCTCAGTCGGCAAAACCGTTCGCGTGAAATGAAATCCGCTTGTGCTGAAATCTACAGTAAAACGCCAAATATCCCGTTGCTTGCAACACGTATATACATACATACATACATGAACCGATTCATTGAACGATAGATCTTGACAAGTGCACATCGGGAACACACTGTAAAAAAAAAAAAGAGGTTAATCGCGTCGAGTCCTATGTCCGTATCACGCGGAATGGTTTATCCTCGTGTCAGTCACTGCGCACGACGCGACATTCCGAAATCGTTGGCACAACGAAAACGGAAGGCCCCCTCGGCAGTAAAAAAAAACATTGACACGCGTGACTACACACGTAGAGAACACGACAAAAGAGCATTCGGAGCGCGAAGAAAGAGAGAGAGAGAGTGCAGGACAGTTGAGATTGAGGGAAGTGAATTTTCACGGAATTCGAGAATTGAGTTTCCTTTTTGTATTTCAATTTCTATGTTCTAGAGTGAATAACTTTTGTTATTTCGGGCATTACATAGAAATTCAAATCAATAATCATAATAACATAATTAACGATCACGTATTAAAATTCAAAGAATTGCTAGTAGCACAATCTTGATACGGTCAGACGTAACTACGAGACCAATCGTTTTTCCAACAACTCTATAACACGAAATAACCGCAGTACGAGATGAAATCTCTATCGAGTGTAACGATTATCCCAAGAGCCTCGACGACAATATGTTTACTCGTGCTTGCAAGCCGTAAAAAGAAAAGAGAGAAAATAAAAAAGAGGACGAGTATAGAGTAAGAAAAGAGGGAGGCGAAGAAGTTTGCTGGCTGGATGTTATCTGATCGGTGGGATTTTTTTTTGTTACGATTTATTGCAGACACGTTCGCGAGCAAGGTGGCCGCCTGCCAGGACAAGTACGCGGATGCGAGTGTCGGCAATGTGACCGGAAGCAATGCGGTCAATGTCTTCCTTGGTATAGGCGTCGCGTGGAGCATCGCTGCCATTTACCACGCTTGTCATGGCGAAAAATTTCGCGTTAAAACAGGCAGGTAAGTGTCAACGCTTAAATACTATCAGATAATATTGTTTGATTGAAAATTTGTTACTAGAATCTCATTTTTTTTCTTTTAAAATTTTTTTTAAGACTGTTCAATGAAGAATTTATAGTGCAACTTTTTGCTGTTTAAAATTAATTACTTGAATACGATTTGTAAAAATACAAGTACACACAAAAATATCTAATGAATAAACTACAAAAGAAATTCAATCCAAAAGTAATTTCCCACGCTATAAAATCGAAACCACAATTGCAAGAAAGATTTATGCTAATTTATACGGGAAACCAGTATATCGAGCGTTAATTCGAACAGAGCTCAAAGCAAAGACGCTATTACGGCACGCAGTATTATAGGGTCGTCGTCGTCATCGTCGTCGTTGTAGCTTTGGCGCGAATGCAAATCGAAACTGAATGGAAGCGTCTATGGCCGTAAGTTTTCCCGCAAAGCTAGTGTCGACCTCGATATCCGATCTTGTTTACGAGAAACTGTCGCTTCGGATATTCTGTGGGAAGCCGCCACCAAGTGTAATTCTCTAAATAGGCAGAAAAAAAATGTTTACCGCGTACGTATTTCTCTTTCGATTTACGCTACTTTTTTCAATTTTTGTGTCTCGGGATCGAATTTGCCGTTTTCACTCAGTGATTTTCATGTGAACATTGTTTTTTTTTATCAATCCGTTCAATCTGAACAATAAAAAGCTGATTTTTGTGCTGTACGAAACTGTAAAATAATTATACAACAACAAAAATCGTCGCATAACCCATAATACGATAAAAGAGTACCTAACTGCCGACCGCAAATCCACAATCGCGAACCATACTTTTTCCGCTATACAACGAGTTCGCGTGTAACAACGCTCGCCTATCAATAATGCGCCAAGCATTCGAAGCAGGAGCTACCTTATTATTGAACACTTAAGAGCATAGCATATAGAAGCCCATGTGTGTTGCCCGATGGGTCGCAAGCTTGCTTTTATGCGTGCACGAACTTGCAAGCTAGGAGAAGCTTTTAGCTGCCTAGGAGTTTTTTTTCAATAATGTTTAAGAGAATATCGAATAATAATTTGAAAAATTGATTTTCTGTATTTTTTTTTTTTGCAAATTGCAGTATATCGTGATTTTAACTGGAAAATGCTTTTCAAACGAGTTCAGTTACGAACTAAAAAGGAATTGATGTTCTTTTTACGTGTATAAGAAAACAAATTCGTTAGTTTTAATTGTTGTCCGTAGCAACAATAAAAAAAGTGGGCAAACAATATTTATATTCCGGCGACAACGTCGTTTTCATCGCAAACTGTAAATAGAACGACAGCGAGGTCCGCTGTTCGCGCTATACCTGCATATTTCAATAAAATCACGTGCAAGTGTTGTAACGCGCGCTCTCACTACGCTCGTATATTTTATTTGTATACACACGTGCAGCCGTGGTTTTTATCCGCTTCGATATCCAAATAATAAAAAGGCTATCTACTTGTAAATCAATTTTCATTGCTTGGGCGCGAATTAATCCTCGAATTTCAACGAAATCGTAAAAAAAATGAAAAATGACTGGAAAAATATTTCAATCGTATGTAATCTCAATTTAAAAAAATGTACGAGAGCGACATTGTCAGATGGATTTACCGAGCGAAGCGTCGTCGTCGTCGTCGTCGTACGGCACAGCGCGGAAATTGAGAGTGAGGGGGATGGGAAATTTCGCGTCATAAAAGTTAACGAGAGACTCCCGTTTCATTTCTTAATTTCCTGGCTCGGCAATAGACAGGCGAGCTTGTCAGCGCGGACAAGTCGGAAATTATTCGTAGGCCAGCTCGAACACAAGCTCGAGCGAAAGCTCTATATTCCATCTTCGCGCACGCTTTTCGAAAAGACGCAGATCTCGTAATCACTTTTGATCCAGTTAATCACGTTGTGGTAATCAATTTAAAATCATTTATTTTATTTATTTTTATCTTATTTATTCAATTAAACGCACTTACGTTGACAAAATTTGATCTAGATAACTAGAGTAAAACGTAAGAAAATAGGGGTGTGTTGGATTGTTTGATCGAGCAATTTTTCTAGAAGAGAGTAATATTGCTGGCAATGTTGTTTAACCATAGTCGAGCGAATACGATTAATAACACTCAACAGCAGTGGTAGTAAATAACTTTCTGTAATTTTTACTGAAGAAAAAATTGAAATATTCGTCTTGACTTTTTTTTCACAAGTTTCTTTTTATCAAGCGCTTTACTTTTGGGGAAAAAATCACGCGTAAAACTCCAAGCCGTAAAAGTTAAACTAGCGAGTAAGTGCAATCCTGAAACGCGTGGAAAAACCCATCGTAACCCAACTGATCGGAGCGATAAAATTCGCAAAAAAAGCCATCGCGCACCTGCACAACACAGCATTTTACAGTCCTTCTCGTGTTGCATCCTTTTGCTCGCAAAAAAAAAGAAGAAGAGTCAAGCAAAGAGAAGCACTTATCCACGACGACGACGACGACGACGACGACGACAATTCAAAGGAATATCGATTTCCGACTTATCCGGTAGAGGAGATTTGGCGCCTTTCAATTTTCCTACTCCTAGCAGGCAACAATCCATTGAATGAAAAAGAAACGCGACTTCTCTTATACTTCGGTTTTACAAGCTCGCTTCTTCTTCTTTTTTTTTTTTTTTTTGCGAATTGGCCAAGACACATCTCTTAGTCTTTGACGTGCCGGCGCCTCGAGCACTTCAACCCACGATGCATAAATGTATACTTGCCTACTCTAAGATACGGAGCGCTGCGTATAGCTATGTATACGCGTATAAAGCTGTACTTTGGTGCCGTGCGGTTTTCAATATTCCGCGAGCACGTTCTTGTGTGCACGCTTTTTCTGCGCACGCGAGGCTAATCGGGTGGAAATGGAATTTCAAGCGAAAATTTTCAAATCCACAATTTGATTTAAGTATAAATTATTGTTGCTGGAAGGCTTACGAAAGCTCTTATAAATAATATGATTTTTTCTAATAATTTAGACATTATTCTGATTGATATTCCAAGTTTCGTCATGTTTTAGTGTACTCGTGAAATTTACTTCGCAAAAGACTTTATCAGCTAAAGAAACCTGGTTCTGTCTAAGTGAATCAACGACCTGTTTTATTTCTGTTTGATCAACAAACTAAACCGAAGTATTCATTAACCAGCAACCAACGCTTGTTTACACAAAAGCTCCAAAGAATGTTTTTCTCCTTAAAAAGAGCTCCACCAATTCCAAAGCTTTCCGTGAGTTGCCATTTCGACAGATATTACGCTTCCATAAACTCTCACCCTCTTTTTTTTTGTCTACGGTCAAAAAAGCTTTGTATGTGTTTTATCGGAAGCCCCGCAGTAGCAATTCATAATGTTACGCGTCAAAACTTGGCGTCGCTCTCTCGCGAATGAATCGTTCGTAAGCGCAAATGTGCCGTCACTTTTTTTTTTGGTGTTTGTGTGTGTACTGTGTTGTGTACCCGTTTTATCTGTTTATGTTATTTGCTTCGCTGCGTTGGTTTCGTTTCCAGTTTGCTCAAGCACCGGCAAAAAAAAAAGACGAACGCGTGATTGTTTATGAGCAATTCGCTTGGATGACGCGGTGGGATATAATAAATGCTTTTTTTTTGTTTCGCTACGCATTCGCTGTTGCGATATACGAGTTTAATTATTTATTATAATTTTCTTTTTTTTTTTATGGGGAAAATATTTTGCTTGCGAATCACACAGTATTAAAGTTTGAAACTTTCGTAAGCTGTTTCGAAAAAAAAAGAAGAAGAAGAAAAAAAATGTTATTAGAAAGAAAAATAGGATTAAAAGCTCAACTTTTATGGTCAAAAATCGCGCGCAAAGCTGCATATAGTATATCAAGCCAGCGAGTTTGCGACAAAACTCGGCCAAGCGCGGAGAGAGTGAACTCCCTTAATCCGACTGGTGGTGGTGAGCATTCCACGCGAATCAACCAGGAAGTTTTCGTGCCCTGTCTCTCTGTCTCTTTCAACTTTCTACCCTTTTTATTTTTCCCTTTACCGCAACTGCGCGCCGGAAAAGTCGCGACGCAGCTTTTGTTCCGAAAAAATCTCCTTTTCCTCCGAGACTGCTGCTACATCTGTCACGTGGGGGGGGGGGGGGGGGGGGGGGGGGGGGGGGGCGCCCCCCCCCCCCCCCCCCCCCGAAGAACAAGAAGAAAGAAAAGTCCCGTGGATGCCGCGAGCGGAATATTATTATTTCTCTGGAATATACGCGATTCGAATTCCATCGCGTAGCTCTCGGGGATATTACTTTGTGCCCACCCATGTTGTATTGATGCGACGAGCGAATCGTTCTTATCAATTTTGTCGAGCTATACGCGATAGCACGCCGAGAGAAATAATTGAGCACCAAATAGCGCAAGGAGAAACCCCCATAATCATGAATCTTCAGAGACAATGAATTTACAACGTGGCTATAACCCGACTAATACGTAATAGTTGGCTTCTGTATAGGGATATTAAAAATTATATATTGGGTATAATTTATCTTGGAATATTGTTTTGAGCTGTAAAATTTTACTGGTTGAAATACATAGACACTGTACTCATTTCAAGTTTATACGTAAAAAGTAGATATTTCTTGCGTAAAATTTGAAAATTTATTTTCATTATTTTGGAGTATAATTAATAACTAATACTTTTTTTTTCAGCTTGGCATTCTCTGTGACATTGTTCTGTACGGAGGCTTGTCTGGTAATCATCGTTCTGATGTTGAGGAGATCAAAAATGATTGGTGGTGAACTGGGTGGACCCTTCTTCTCAAAATGCATGACTTCATTGTTTCTCTTCTCGCTTTGGGTCTTCTATCTCGTCATGTCGACTCTTGAGGCCTACGGGGTTATCAAGGGTTTCTAAACAGATAAAACTACGAAAATACAAATACACACCCACATATATACATAAACACGTATATACTTACATGAAAAAAAAAAGAACTAGTATACCCACATAAATGTACATATACACGTATACATGTCTACGTGTGCAAGATACGCAAGCGTTAAGGCCTATATACGTTTACCGCCAATGATGTATACATGGGATTACCTATATTATTAGTTCGATTATTTGAATGTACACGCACATGCGACGTGGGAAACGCATGGATATACGATTTGTTGGTGAGTCTTTAATACGAGCTATCATTGTAACTCTACTTTTCATTTACAATTCTGTTAGAATTTTTTTTTATTACAGATCAACGAATGAACACTTTTACAAAACGTTGGGATATATAAGTGCGGTCGGAATAGCAAAGGTCGAAATACTTATAAGGGTAATAAACTATAAATATTATAATTTAGCGAAAATGAGTAAACTTGTGTGCAGCGAACAATTCAACGAGTGAATGTGAAAGTTTCATGAAGGTGCAATGTTTTATGCGATCGAATCGTTAAAAAAAAGTATAAAAGAATTTGCCTTAATGTAGAAAAATACGTATGAAGAAGTGAAAGTGTTACGTGTAATAAAAGTCAAGTCTAGTCGAAAAACATGATCGCCATCAGCGATGATAAATCTTATATATATATATATCATTGGTATTTACTATGATTATTATATTTATGCAAATTCAAAGGTTGAATAAATAAAATACAAGTATATGTATACAATAGCGACTCACTTGGATGTGAAAGGAAACGATGATTCATGAAAGTTTTACAGATATATCTATATGTATAAATATTTAAAGTAGCGCAAATCTGCGTCGCTGTTCCTTCCCATCATAAATTTGATATATTAATCTCTATAATTTTGTATAAAATATATGTGCTACAACGGACTATTTTAATTAATCGGAAGCATTAGTTCATCATACACCACGATACAACTTTCACACACACACACACACACACACGCACACACACACACACACACACACACACACACATACACACACACTCACACACACACACACACACACACACACAAAACTATTTGAAAACTACTTTTTAAATTTATTTCAGGTTAAAATTCTTTGAGAACGATTGTTTCCTTGTCTAATTCGTGCGGCCAAAAATAATTTTTAAAATTGCAAAAGTATCGACACCTCTTCATTTTGAATATTTCAATTAATTGAGTGACAAACGCATAAGTACTAGGAATGGAAATTGACAAGTTCTATTATAAAAAAAATTATAAGTGAGAATAAATTTATGCCAACTATGTGTTCAAAATAGTATGTTGAATTAAACATTAACATTTTTTTTTTTTAATGAAATTCCAACAAGCTGTGGCATAAAATTTAAAAATGAAGCGATTTGTTCAACACAATACTCCGACATTTACAGATAATAATGTAATAACTTATTTAATAAATGGAACATTCAATTTAAAAAAAGGAAGGTATTACGACTGCTTTATAATTGTTGGTAATGATTATAAAAAGTATAAAGAATACTTCATTTTTTTGTTCTAAATTGGCATAATAAACTTATATTTTTAATCTTCAAAAAATTTACTCTAACGGTCAAAACACGTACATGAAAATTGCATACATTTTTTAACGTCAACTGTCTGTCATATTATTAATTTTCAATTACTTTTCTCATACTAGTACTAAATTCAAAGCTTGAAAGCTACAAGAGTTATGTACCAACAGAGACAGCAATATGTTTTCATTAGCCAAATTCATGTGTCTGCATTGCTGTGCGCAAGAGGTATGCTAGGATTATGTATGTGTTTGACTTAAACTCGTAAAAAATACAATCAACTATTATTAAACTGTAATTATTTAAATTATTTATGATTACGAATAAAATTACTACACATCGAAAAAAAGAAGTGAAAAACTTACAAATTATAGCTATCCACAAAGTCACAATACCCAGAATTACAATCAAGTTAATAATGCGTTGCTGAAGAAGTGTAAAAAAAAATAGTTGAAAATTTTCTGAAAACATAAATATATAGAGATATAAAAAAAGACCAATTTTATCAATATTAATTTGGCAAAAACAGTTTATAGCAACAACTTACATTCTTTTTAGTACAGTTTAGTTTATTATTGCGAAGTCATATTATTGAAAAGAAATGAGGTTTCGTTTGTATAATAGGTTTTCCAAATGAAAAATTCTAATTATTTGCAGAAAAATTATAAATATGTGCAATGACTAAGCCTTTGAAATACTTTTTATAACAGGAAGTGTCAAAGTAAATAAAGTTACTATTCAGTAGATGCAACTTATTAAAAAATATATACCGAGAACCACTCGATAGCAAAGCGTTGAAGTGATAATCCGTAACGAAAAAATCGCGATTATTTTCAGGGATTTTCGTTGCTGATCAATGCGGATGGTCGCAATGCGAAAAGAGAGTATTGCACTAAATTTAGGATCTCACATATAAAAAAATGAGGGATTTCTTTGTGAATTGAACCAAATTTTTTATTAATGCACTAATAATCATGTAAATTTTTAAAATTTAGAGGAAGCAGTTTTAAACAATCAATCGATAATCAAAAGCTCTACCTCAAATCGAATGACAAGTTGCATCGTCGACGAAAATGCCTCGGAAACACGCGATGTCATAATCGTGCATTTTTCTGTTATTAAACATCATATAGGTACTACACATTATTGCTCCTGGCAAAAAGTTGAAAACATAGATAAGGCAGATAAGTAAGCCTTAGAATTGAGACACTCAAGAAAATGTACTATGTTATCTGGTACACCAAATATTATACATAAAATTTAGGCCTGAAATATATAATATAGCCGACAACTCGTACGTATTCAACGATAAGAAGGTATATCGATAAATTTCACTGTTGACAGTGATATATCATGAAATGAATATACTAATACCAACATTTTATACTACTTTCTGCAAATTTAACAACATTGCTCACAAAATTTGCAATAATTGAAATGGAAAATAAGTTTGACAACGATTGTAGGGATAATAAATTATGATAAATTTTTTTGTGAATCTGTGAAGGGAAATAATTATCTCTGATTATCTTTATTATTTCGTAAAATTCATAATTACTCGATTATATATAAATTTTTCAAAAGCTGTTCGCAGAAAGCTCTAATAATACATATTTAAAAATCGAGGTTACTAATTATGCCACAAAAAAAAGCATAATAAATTGAACGCAATAATAAAAGACTTTACATGATGGGGTTTGACCGAAAAATTATACAGCTTATATCGTGTTAATAAGAACTTTTTTAGAACTATAATTTGTATAGTCAATTTCTCACGGGGAATGCAAGTTGCAAAATTTTTTCATAATTCAAAACTCAAAACTTACGTATTGTAGATAAAAAATTCAGACAATTGTTGATTTTACTATTATTCAGTAGAAAAAAAGTATGAAACCTTATTTAATATGGGAATTGCATCACTAATGAACTGGAAAAATGAAACATAAAACTCTTGTGCTAGATAATTGGTAGTTCACTACTTTTTGAGAAGTGAAATAAAACTTAGTTAAATTCCTTTACATTAGCTGAATCGGAATGTCGCTTCTCATTTTTCAAACAAAAATTAGCCAGTTAAATTTTATACAAAATTTTTTACACAATTCTCGTCAAATTTACTGCCTCTTCCGTGATTCAATATGATGACTATATGCATATAGTAAATACATGTTTTTATCCGAAACAGTTGCAATATAGAAATAAAATTGATCGCAGTTTAGTTAATTTTCCAGTAATATTTTAACATACGCATGGAAATGTTAAATGTTACTATATAAACAGTTACATGGAAATGTTATATATAACGAAATGGATTAATAAAAAAATAGAAGTATTTTACAATTTTCTGCAATTGTTCATCAATCTAATTTGCTTAAGAATCTTGGGCCTCCATCTGAACAACAATATTTAAAGTTTGAAAGATAACAATATATTTTGTCACCTACAACTGACGCTACATAGATAATTGATTGCAAGAATTCTCTTCGCGGTACTAAACAACTATATACTTATAAAATTAAACTATTTCACAAAGTTTCAAATAATAGAAATCATAATTGATAAACAATTACTTCATAAGTGGCTAGCCCTAGCTTTTATTCTTCTTCCAGTTGATAAATTAACAAACTATATTCTAACGAGATAATCACTTCAATATTTCAAATTAAAACGGCATAATAAAAACAAGTCTTTGAGAAAGGACCAAAGCCCTGAGAGGCACATTTAGCTAATTAAATTCGTACGAAGTAAAGGTAAAAACGCGCTAGGACACGTTTAGGTTGACGAGGAACACTAAGTCGTAAAGTTTCATAGTTTGCGATTTGATGTAGATCGAGTCGCATTTACTTAATATAAACAAGATCTTTTCGTTACGGTTTAGATGCTTTTATTACACGAAATTAAAATGAAAGTGAAATGAAAAATACAGCAATAATGACATTATTAAAGATAAATAAGTCTATAAAAAATCAATAATCGCAGAAGTATGAGATACGATTGAAACTATTAATGTTATTTTACAATATTATGGTTATTGGAGCATGTAAAATGGCTAGAAATATATGTGCATTTTCCCATGTGATATTAATTATTTTGTTGAACTGCATTTTTCATCGATTTCTATCATTAAAAGAAATTAAAGTAAGATGAAAGCTGAATGTCGTCATTTTATAATGATAAACAGAGTATCGCTATTGAATATTCAATTTTTAACGGTAAACATAAGTGATTACAATAATACAATTTCATATGCATTTAAGAATATCATTAAACTGTAACAAAAGATAGTAGACGTTTATGAAAACTGATGTTTGCAAATATATCATTAAAAGTTATTGTTCGAAATAAATTGATGTAGTAACTTGAATAATATTTTTCAAAAGTTTATTATATCAAGAGCTCACATGACGTTTATAAAACTTTTTTATAGGAACGATTCAGCTTTTCCAATTTTACTATAATTAGATAAAAGCAAATCAAAGTTTTAGAACTAAAATTAGACATCAAATTTACTTATACAATGGTTATTGTAGCATTTAATTTAGTTTACAGCTTTTCCATACTCCAATTTCACCATTTACCAAAAATTTCGATTGGACTTACAAAAATACATAAATGACCAATGTTTACTCAATAATAGTTTCAATTTGGACCAAAATGAATTTTTGTGTACGTTTAGTCGATTATCAACTTATAAAGTATATTGCATAAATTTTTACTATAGATGAATAATTAAATGTTAAACTCTAAGCCATTTATATAGAAAAATATGCGATAATACAATTGATAAAAAGTATAATTTGTAAATTTTAAAACTGCAATAAAAAATGAAGCCATACAGTTTGTTCCAATTTTCTAAACTTTTGAAATATTATACCTGATTGGTAATTTTAATCTAATTTGAACGAAATACGAAAACTATGTTGAAGTAGAAAAGTTTAATCTTTCAATCAATGTCAACAAAATTTAAACTAAAATAAAATAGGTGTTGAATCATAAAATGTATAATTCATAAAAAAGATAAGTTGTCAATTCAATAAATTTTTGTTATTGATTATAAATTAGATAACATACAGGGCTAGCCACGCATATTATTTTATATATATTTTTTTCTATGAGTACGTGCATGTATTACAGATAAGAGAAATGCCAAAGAACATATTTATCCATTTTTCACTGTATTTAATTGGGTAATCTATTACTTATTTACCACAATAAAATTAAAAAAAAAACTTTTTAACATAATACGTAATCTAATTTTTTGTTCCGTGATATCAAATCAACGGTTGTTCACATGGTAAATCTCTTTAAAACGCATGCCAAGAGTTGAAATGCAAATACAAATGTGCTCGTATATACTTCAACCGTACAAGAATATAAAATTAAAAGAATTGACGTTGTCATAAAATTCAATAATCGAATTATTCATCACCAATGTAAAATATCTAATACAAACTTCGATATTTTAGATTGGATCGTGATACTAAAGCATACTATGTATATGTGTTCCTTAGGAGCATTTTCTAGATTTCGTCCAAACAAATAAATAATAACAATCCTAATAAATAAGATTGAAAAATAAAGAAATAAAAAAAGATGCAAATTTACGTACTACATATATTCAATATAAATTATATAAGTGAATTCATTTTCACAAATCTCGTAGTAGAAATAAATCACTCCTTCATCAGAAACTGCATTAAAAGTGATATGGAATATAGCTATGTATGTTTAAAGAAATAAAATAAATAAATACGAAGCTACTATATATATACATACAAAGTAATTATTAGCTCAATTTATCGTGAACTTGGAAAAGATAAACTTATATTATGGTGTATCTAATAATGTGACATTCACAAAAAATATGTATCGAGACTGTTGCGTTCGATATCAAACAGTGATACAAAATGAAAAAAAGCTTTATTTGATCAGGATTGGTTGTACTAATATTGCGCTAAACTTCGAAAAAAATTACCATAATTGAAATATATACTGATTCAGTATAACAAAAAGCGAAATTTAACTATTGCTCAAGTTGTAAAGAATTTTATCCCATGTCTGTAAATAATATTTTAACGAATTTATATGTGCAAGTCATCCATTGGTATTGAGAGCATTCCTGTGTAGATTGTATTAACAGTACAGTGTAACGTGGAAAAAATCATGACCATTTCCTTCTACACTTTTATAGTATCAATCTCAATAACAATTATTTCATCCGTAATTAATGAAATGCACTTTATAACAAGTTATGAAATTTTATTGTTACGATCATTACAAAATTAATTTTTTTTAGGATGATTAAGTATTTACAGTATTTACAAAGTGTCCGTGTATAGTATGGATATATTATTCATTGGAAAAGAAATAAAAACATGAACCAAAGTATTCTTTATAAGGATTATGGGTATACACCTCTACTATTTTTATTTTGATCCATGATCTATAAATTTGGATGCATAGAGGAAACGAACTAGTTGTTATTATTGAATGAAATTCTTATTGGAATTTTTTGTGTTAATATTGAATTTTTACAGAGCTTATATTATAATGAAAATTATTTGTAAGTAGCCAATTGGGGAAAACTATACATATAAATTTATTCATGAAAAATTCTCTGCAAACTTCATTAAATTGGGTCACAGCTGTAATTATAATAAATGAAGAAAATGTCTATAAATAAATAAATGAAAACAATATTAAATACATAAATACTCTTTACTTCGTGAAAATATTTATATTTATAAATACCGGCAAAGTACATGGGCAATTCTTCTATAGCATAACGATCTATGCTTAAACTATAACTAGAGTCGTGTATAATTTAAAAGCTTCAAATTTTATCAACATCCAGGTTGAATAAATTTGAAGTTTTTATACCAGATGAATAAAATTAAACAAAAATAAAAATGAAAACAATTATACATTCATAGTTCAATAAAATACAATGCACGAAAAAACGTAGGCGAATACCAAAATAATGATAAAGTGAATTATTGATGGTTGAAATTATTATTTACAAAAATATTAATAAAGCTTTTAATTAATAAAATTACAGGTGCATTGCTAAGGACGTTGAATTGTTATATATACCATACATGAATATCTTTTCCTCTCTTACTATTTGATTCCTATACATAACTATTCCTTCCCTTTCCTATTGCTCCGTCCTTCAGTATTTTCATACATTTGTTCGTGATGAATGCATCGGTGACACACCAAAATCTTGATCATTTTGGCAAAATTTATTAAATTAATATCATATGTTTTCGACTAAAAATGATCAAACTGATAATATACATGCACATGTAAAAATTATATACAAACAAATGTAAATTTTAAGTGTCATTGTGAAAATTAATTTATGTTACTTTTATATTTGTAAAAAAGACTTCTGGTAATGGTGCTGATGCAGTTGTTACGAGTAAAACGAGAAAAAATTCTTTGCATTATGTCCAAGATTCCTATATCTACATGTATCTATATAAACCTACACTTTCTATGTATGAGATGAATTCAAGTTTTTTTACTATTGATGCGTAAATTCCAATTGTTAGATGTGAATGAGCGCAGATGATTATATAGAACAACGAATCTTGTGAAATACGGAATATGATGTATAAATATAACATGTGTATTCACGTTAACTTTTTTTTGACGAACTAAGAATAGAATGTTGTACGACGATACAGTTTTGAGTGTCGCGACTGTTTAATGATGATTGTTAGGATATACATTGTTGGGGTATGTAGATAATTATATATAGATCAATTCATCACAAACTTATCATACATTAGAAACGGAATCAGCTATTGCTATGAGCCAATGTTCAATATATTAATTAAAAACTGTTTGTTAAAATTTAACTACTTATTGTTAAATAAGATGAATTGCTATAATATCCTAAAATATACTAAAATGACGAAAAAAAATTATTTATTTATTTCTGAAGATAATAGAATTGTTGAATTATCTAATATTTTTGGTACTCTCGTGAACTTTCTCGAAGTGTTAACTGTACCATCGTAATATACGCTGCTTCTACACTTTTGATTTAACAAGTAATAGAAACGCCTTTCATTCCATTGTAGCTATGAAAGCTACTGAAAACCAGATACAGATTTCATTTGTTAACATGTAGAAGTAAAACTGATAGATATTAAGACTTTAGAATATTCATATGACGCCATCATTTTTTATAAAGTTCTAACTCTACCGTCATGAGTTTGCATTGTAATTATAAATTATTAAACTATAAAAATCCGATTAGATCAGTCTTTGATTGATAATAGTCATTTTAAATTATTTGTACACATCCAGCGATGTAAGATTCCCTTCGAGAAAATAAATTAGCAAGAGAATTATTGCAGGTCCAAATGCATTTCATCTTCCGTCTTCAATACGTAATTGCTATTGTACAAATCACTGATGCTGTTAACTGCGTTTTAATGAGTAATTAGTGGGTGAAAATATAAATTGAAAAAGTAGCCCTAGTTTAAAAAACCATTTCTCGTCAGCAGCACTGTTGTACTAAACAAATATCTAAAAGTAATATAAAACAGTGTAAGGCGTCATTATTGCTTTCATTGATTGATTAAATTTTTGCTTGAATATTTTTAGTATTAAAAACGTCTTCAAGTATTAATCGCATACATAAGAACAAAAGTATAGCTATGTTTACAAACATAATTTCAATTCTATCATTACTAAAATAGTTCTATTATTACTTAACATATCACTTGTATTTCGTATAAAAAAATTATTATTTATTATTCAGAATATCAATAATTTTGAAGCAAAAAAGTAATCATCAATGTAGCAACCAACTTTTGGAAAACGCAAATCTTAATAAGAATGGAACCGAATAAAAAGACCATATGTGTATCATTGATATCGTTTGTTTTGTTAGGATTTCCCGATTTTTAATATTTCTAACTGACGAAAAATACGAACAATTTATTTATAAATATGAGTGTAGCTCATTTTTAGCAGACCGTAAGATGGTCCCCTGTTTGCTGAAGCACTGAAGAGATAAAAAATAAATTCACACAGTGCACAAACGAACTTGATAAAATATTAATAGTTGTATGTATGAACTCAAAATATCAGGAAAACGCTGTTAGGAAATAATACATACGGGAAATCCAACAAACAGATCGTGATAACTGCGTATGTGAGCTTGCAAGCTCAAACTTACTGTAATTGAATGAATATGTAAAATAAAATAATAAACAATAAATTCCATGTTGTTTAAATACTTGATTTTCTAAAATTCATTTTTTATCCCCTGATCGTAATATTAACAATTACAATGTAGATTTTTATTATTATTTTACAGAAAAACAGAACATTAGGCAAATGAAGCAGATTTTTATTATTTTTTTTCATTTTGAAACTCAAAACTAGCCTTTAATGAATATTCTCAACATGAATTAAATATTCATCAACAAATAATGATTCTCTTCTCTTTTGTATCAGTGGTCAGCTATGAGCTGAAATATTGAAAAAACTATTGTAAAAAATCACAGCGATCAGTCCAACAAAAAAAGAAACTGCGGAAACCGGGTGGATTCCAATTACCGCGTCTGGGCTACGCGCAATCTTGCGACGAATTGAATCGGCTCAGCTGACGATCTGTTATTATTTTTAATCGTCGCGCGTGCAGGCGCTGCGTTCGAGATTCACTATCTCGCTCTATTAGCAAAAATAGAAGATTCGTCTACAAGCGTAGAACGCGAGAGCTTAGTACGTTCGTGTGTCTTGGACCAAGTAAGTGCTCAGTTGTGTCGCGGCCTACTCTCCTCGACTTACCTGCCCTCCGGTCCACTTCGCAGTTCTTTTTTTTTCACACGCGCGACAGGTGAATAAAGCCCGTAGAAATAACTCTTTTGTGTTGCGTTCTTCTTTTCGTTACCGGGTCGCTACTCTTATTTCGCTGCAAGCTTTTCCATTTCTCAAAAATGCCATAGTTTTTGGTGTTTTTTCAGAATACAAGTGCTTTTCACTCTTCTAAAATTCTCTCCTATCGTAAGTCTTTTTTGTCAAAGACTAACAGGTGCGCCGTACTGAAAAACAATACAGCAAGTTTTTTAACAATTCCATCACGAGTTTTTAGTAAATAACAGTGAAAAAAACACAACCTACGCTAAGTGAAACTCAATATTGAAATTCTAACGCCTATACAAATATAGCATGAGAAAGTATTATTTTAAAATAGATTTTTTTACTCATACTTTTAAAAATAAGGTGTCTTTCGTGAAGTTCTTACAATAGCCTAGATAAAATACTAGGTGATTTTAAATCATGATCTTGACAATGCAAATAAATATTTCTCAATGGTTGTTTAATTATATATAAAATGAATGAGTGTATTTATAAACATTACTATTTTGAGCTAGTGAAGTCATCGTCAAAAATAATGAATTTCTTACTTTCTTCAAAATTTTTGTTTAAATTTTACTTTGAAAATACTTTGTATACGGAAATAATTCAATGATTTGGCAATGCCAAAGCAAAGATATCTGATGAAAATCAGTACACATTGGTAGTTCAACAAACTCTTTTAAAATTTCGGAATTATAAAAAAAAATCAATTAGTTTTGTGATCATAAAAAATATTAAAGTTCATGCATTTTTAGGCCTTCAATAGTTAACTAGATATACAAAAAAAATCTAAGTATCTGTTACAACGAGGAGGCAAGGTTAGAAGACGAGGCTTCCTCATTATTGTCGCTCAGTGCCAAAAAATCTGTAGAGTCAAAGTTGCGTGAGCCACTTTGGCGGCGACGTTATGTCGTCCCCGATGAGTAAAGTTCCATTGCTTCTAAGTGTACTCCTACTACTTTTGCCATATATTTCTGCGGTTGCTGTCGACACCACGACTGATATCGCTTTCACGACAGAATATGATTTTAGCGATATAAGTACAACATACACTAATGAAATCGATGATGATGAAGAGATTGAAAATGATGAAAGTGATTGGCGCAACAATACGCTCATTTATTACATTTGGGTGAGGGCTTTTCGAGACAGTGACGGCGACGGCAATGGTGATTTGCAAGGTGAGAAGTGACAATATCGAACTAACAATATAAACGAAGTAGATTACAGAGCAAACAACTCGGTTTTAATACAAATAAAGGATATAACAATGAACTTTTGTAAAATCAAATTATCTCTTTTTCACGTGTAACACCCAAATCAAAATATTATTTTGAAAGTAAATTCTTATTTACGAACTTTAAATATGGAGCACTATATTCGCGGTTACCTTTTGCTCGGCTTTTTTCTAAAGCAAAAATAAACTGTAGCCAATGTAGCAAAATAAAAAAATTAATTATTTGTTTTTGAGTCTATTCTTTGCGAAATGAACATCCGAAAACATGTAACTGACAGAGTTATTTTCGTTGAAAAAATTGACAATAAGTATGTTACTAAACTTAAATTTCGTTAATAATAAATTAACGTTTATGAGACATTTTGTCAGCTCATCTTTCAAGGTTTATTTTTAAAAAATGCAACTATTTTTAATGAGGATCACCAAAGTATAATTACTTAATATATTTATAGTATGTTTATTTATTCATTTATTTTTTGTAAGGCATCATCAGCCGCCTAGACCACCTGTATGAACTTGGAATAAAAACTGTAAGATTGAGCCCAATTTATGCATCTCCAATGATTGATTCTGGATATGACGTTCAAAACTTTACCGATGTCAATTCAATGTTTGGCAATTTGGTTGATTTGGAAGAATTAATAGATAAAGCTCACATCAGAGGTAATTAATATAAATAGAATTCTATACCGAATGCATTTTTTCAAAGAAATATGTAAAACTAAATTTTGTAATTTTTGTGAAACAGATTTAAGAATTATTTTGGATATTGTTCCAAATCATTCTAGCGATCAACATGAATGGTTTACATCTTCAGCAGTTACGTGTGCTGAAGAACCTTATGATGATTATTATATTTGGGCTGATGGCGTAGTCGAAGACAATAAAGTATTACCACCAAACGATTGGGTAATTCTGAATTTTCTGATCTATTTGTTTTTCTGTTTTTTCTTTTAATTTGTACTTTACCGAGTCTTGGACATTTTTTTTTATTTTACAGAAAAACATCCACAGTGATACAGAAGGATCAGCTTGGACGTGGCACCCAAAAAGAAGACAATGGTACTATCATAGATTCCACCAAACTGAACCAGATCTTAATTTGAGGAATGAGGATGTCATTCAAGAATTTTTGGTATTGAAGCTTAAATATTTTTATGCATATATGAAGTCTGAATAACTTTTAAAATACGTTGAGTGAAATAAGATATTATTGTTTATAACTACATAAATCATCTGATTTCAATATTTTTTCAGGATATATTTGATTTCTGGCTAGAAAAAGGAGTTGATGGATTTTCTATAAGTGGAATATCTTACTTTTTAGAAGATGAAAATTTACGTGCTGAATCGGTAGAAGATGACGATGATGATAATGATGAAGATGATGACGATAATTCTTGTTGCATGGGTCTATCAGAAAATGCCAAAATACTGTACAAATTTCGAGAGCATATTGATCAATGGGTTCAGGATAATAATGCAGAACCAAAGTAATAATCCGGAACTATAATATAAATTAAAAAAAAAATTTTATTCATAATAATTTTTTTACAGATTATTACTTGGTGAAGTGGATGAGTTGGATGATAACATCATCAATTATTATGGAAATGAGACACATTTAGGAGTCACACCGCTAAACACTGTTTTAATTACAAAATTGAATGAGACAAGTGATGCCGGAGACATTAAAGAAGTAATAGATGATTGGATGGAGCATATTCCCGAAGGAGCTGAAACAACTTGGATTGTAAGTAAAAAAATAATTAGGGTGAAATTTTTTATAATATAACATATAAAAAATGATTATTTGATTGGTACAACTTGTTCACGGATAATTTAGCTTTCTGATCAAGACCATTCAAGAACGACATCGAGACTCGATTTAGAACTTATTGATGGTCTGAATATGCTTGCTTTACTATTACCTGGTCATGCAATTACTTATTATGGCGAAGAAATAGGAATGGTAAATGGAAACATATCGCGAGATAATACAATTGATCTAAGAGCTCTGGAAAGACCAGAAGAAAATTATGAAGATTTGTCGAGAGATCCATACAGGACACCTATGCAATGGGACTCGTCAACCTCTGCCGGATTTTCTTACAATGAAAGCACATTCCTTCCAGTTAACCCTGACTACATTGAAATTAATGTTGATACACAGTTGAACGACTTAAATAGTGATTTAGAGGCCTATAAAAAATTGTCTTTTCTCAGGCGAAATGCAATATTTAGAGATGGAGATTACAAACTCGATGTTGTAAACGAAGACAATGTTCTTCTTTTAAAGAGGTACGTAGAAGTTTTTTTGAAGCCCGGATATCTGATGAGTGTTCATTTAAAAATAAATTTCTGATATTCTAGAACGTTGGGGAATGATTCATGTATTGCTATTATAAACTTTGGATCATTAAAAGAAACAGTCAATTTAACAGCTTTGTATCCTGATCTAGAAAAAGATTTACAAGTTATGCTCGACTCTAGTAACGCAGATGTAGAGAAGTAAGATTATATTATCTAAAGTAGAAATAATGTTTACCCACAATGTTGGAAATAATTATTAACAAAATTTTTGTTACAGAGAAAACGATCCAGATGATGACGACGACATAGAAAATGACACTTTTATATTAGACGCTAATGCAGCAGCTGTTCTCTGTGATAAACAAGATTTTGAAGAATTTACTTTGAAAACAAGTGGTAAATATAATTTTTCAACTACGCGTGACATTGGACTTCAATAAACTATGATTCCATAATTTATTGTTAATATAGATTCGAGTGAAATCGAGGCTGCAAGTACGACGACAACGGAAGAGCCTAGTTTGGTCATTCCAGTTACCACGACTGAAGCTCCTCCTCCAAGTTCAGCCTACACTAAGGAAGCATTTCAGTTTGTGATAATTATTAATCTCCTACTTTTGTCACTTCTGCGAATATTCTAAAAATTTATTCATCTTGTAAAATTTGTACAAAATTTTTTTTATTTATTAAAGTGTTTTTATTAAAGAAGTTTTACAACCTGATTACTGCAAACACCTGCTTTCCATAGATTATCACACTTTTTTTCTGCATCTTAACATTATTAGACTTGAGCTAATCTTACCAGCTTGCAGTAAAATACATCGGTTTTACCCGTATATGTACACTCGATGAAGATTGATTCTGTCCATTCTACAAGTAAGCTTGCGCCTTATGGGTGGACAGAATCAACTTCACCGACTGTACCTGATTGCCTCGAATGATTCGTTATTTATTAAAAGACAAAATATAAGCAAATCAAAATTAAGATATATTGTGCATTTATGTATTAAATGCTTATTAATCATAAAATAAACTTTTCAATCGTTATTATCACTTGCTTATACGCTTGTCATTAGAAAAATTGTCAAGTTAATTGAAATTGCAAATAACATGTTATGTATAGAACAACATATAGATTAATTAGTAGAAAATGTGTTTTTCCAAGTCGTAAAATAATGAATTTGTATTTTTAAATGATTTGATTTTCGATAGAGATAAAGATACGATAAAGAATATTGATAGTTATTGTCGCGTGGAATTTTATATGTATCAAGAAGACCATTCGTTATCTTGTTCAAATATCCGCTGTCTGTCAGTGTGAACTCATCATTCGCCAGAAGTGCTTGTATTTTGTGCTCGTATCGAAAGGAAAATATTCTAAACACAACACGTTCTTCACTAGTGAATCACCCTTGTTTACAACTCCTGGCGTTCTTTTTCTACTAATTTCATTTTGTGCGACAATTTTGAGGCAAATATTTGCAAAGCAAATCCACGAACATAAACTTGAAAAGCGAAATCCATCAACAAACAGCAAGTGATACAGGAATGTAACAAAAATGGCACCAACTGAAAACACTTATCTTCTCGTAGATCTGCAACGCAATGGCGAAATTACCCAAATAAATATTTGCGATGAGAAGTATTTTAGGAGAGGTAAATTAAAATTTTTTTTTATAAAAGGTCTATTTGTAGCATGTGTTTGACAACAAAAGCTCTTCATTTACTAATTTGAAGTAAGTGAAAGTTCTATTTTAAAAACTTGCAGTCACCTGCATCGCAATAATATGTAGCATCTTCAATCTGTTACATATTGCATCATAAATAAACTTTATTCCCGGAACAGGGTTTATTAATAACTTGTTTTATCATAAATTTTTTAATTCGACTACGATGAAATTCATCACGTGTGATTACAAAGACATTTCATTTTAGAATTGACTAGTGAAGACTTAGAATACTACGTAGCTCATCCTTCGTGGATAAAGGTCCGTTTATTCCTGTTCTGGTTGTTCTGGGCAGTATTTATCGTGATGCTGATCTTACTAATATTGATCTACAGTTTTATAATTCCCCAAATATGATATTTGAAGACTGATTCGAGCTACAAGCTGCCATTTCAAACGGTACGTGTTCTAGAAAAAGTTAGATTGCAAAACAAATGCCTTTCAATCAAGATAAAACTGATAAATCATCAAATAGATAATGAGCAATATATGTATATTTTTCAGAAATTGTACCAGGTTTAATTACAAAGCAGAGAGTTGTGCATGGAAAAGTTATATAACGTCCAATATAATATTAAGTAAAAATTAATTTTAAGCTTTTTTATATACCTGTAATTTTACGGTCATAGAGAAACTCGAAAAAAAAAACTTTGCATCTTGCGTGTTAGACTCGTAAGCAACAAAAAACTGGCAAACAAAATATTAGTGATGACTACGACTTATTGAAAATTACTATCTTATATTTTATTATCTAATCTTTAAAAATTAGCGATAATTTATCTGTCTCATTGTCTTGGGCTATTATCCAAGTTAAGAAAAATAGTAAAACGAGTGTTACGTTTTTAAAAAATAACTCGATGTTAACCGTATTTGTATTGTATCTTTTAAATAAAAATATTTCAATGGAAAATTATCTTTCATTATTTGCTAAGAAATCCAATCTTGATATATAACACTTGCAATCATATAGAGTGATTTTAGTTGTCGCGTTTCGATTTTGAAGTAATTTAACTTATATATTTTTTTACACAAACAACTAATAGATAAAACCTTTATTTTTATAAATGGGAAACTTAATTAACTTTCAAAACACCTTTTTTTTTTGCAAATTTTAGATATTTTCGTTAATAATCCTATGCATTTCATTAATTTGTTATACTATTATGATCACTGAATGTTATTTCCGAAATGTTTTCGTTTTTCGCTTGTGTGCTTTTAGTTCTTATCGAGTTTATCAGTTGACGATTATACTTAAAATAGCAATGAATATTTATGAAACAGTAGTTTCACAAAAGTGAATACCAAGCGATATTTATAAAAAAAAAATAAATAAACAAACTTTTTATATTTTCATATTAAAATGGTATTTTTTTTATCAAACTATAAATTTAAGCAAAAAAATTCTTGATTCGGAATGTTTAAATGAATTCATTTCACAGTCTAAATGTAGCTTATTTTCCATTGCAATTTAAAATTATAATTAGATATATAGAAAAAAATTCAGCGTTGGAACTTTGCATATCTCTATTTTTAATGATAATGAGCTGTTAAGAGCAATATTTCACATTTACTATATACTCTACAATATTTAATGAAAATTTAAAGTAGAAATTTTTATTTTACATCCATTTACCTGTGTGAAGTTTAAGCAACTACAAAATTAAACATTTTATTCAGCTAAATACTTAGCGTTTAAACGTGACGCTCAGATGCCACATCATCATTATCATATTAATAATCGCTAAAGTGATTTCGCCATGTACGGATTTTTTCAGAGTAATTAATATTTTTATTTATTGATGCCCATGGCCAAAAAAATTGTTTAAATTTCTATAACAATTGAAGCCCAAAATTTAATTTTGACAGTGTATTAAATCTGCCGAAAAGCGAATTCAAAATTACATAATTTCGTCACGAGATCGATCGACTTGCGCATGCTCGTTTTTCCGCCCGAATGGGACACCATCAAAAAGGAAAGAAAAACGAGACCGCACTGCCGGTGGCAACCCTGTTACATCCTCCATTGTAAAATATTCGGTTGGCATTGCATCACCGGATCTCATTGTGAGGACGTCCAACTGTCCAAGTCTCGTGACCCCCAGACGACCTCAAGAATTTCGGAGCCTCGCCCGATTCCCTGATAGAGGTGCAAAAGTCTGAGCAAATCCGCTGAAATCGTAAGTAGCAATAATATTTAATCGTAAACATCCTGAAATCTCTGCGAGTAAGAGCAAATTAATAGAATACGAGACAGAGCATGTAACGTTAAACGGTCTATAGCCTCGAAGATTGGCGCGAACCCACTGAACCCTCTCTACATATGGCGTGTACATTTATAACTCCTTGGCTCTCAGACAGGTTTTCTTCGAAGAGTGAAGAGGAGATTGCATAAGCATTAAGAAAGTTAAGCGCGACCGCAAGAGGAAATGGAGAAGAGTGGGAGGCTAGAGGCAGATAGTAACGGCGGCGTCGCCACGAAAGAACAGGCGGTCGACAGTGCCGCCTTAGCGCAGCAAACGTACAAGCAGCTGCCCGACGAAGACGTTAATTGGCAAGCTCGCAACAAGTCCTCCGACGAGAACAGCAAGGAACCACTGGCCACCAGCATGGGCAAACCTAACGGCACCGATGTCGAGCTCGACGATGGTGCTCAGGAACATATGCTCAAGGATGACGTCAAGACCGCCGTCTTGCCCAGCAAAGACGCATCCGAGGTGAATATACTGACCTCCTTTTCTTTTCTTATAATGGCTGCTCGCTGACTATGCATAAAGATTTATTACTGATAAACCTCATGTTCGAGTTTGCATGTGCTTGTAATTGCTTCTGTACTTTGGGTTTCCTTGGTCAACGTTAAGAAAATTTCAAAGTAATTTATTTAATAAGGTTTTAAAAAACTGTACAATATGATATGAAAGAAAGATTTGAATAAGCCAATTATACAACTTACTTACGATTGCTTTTTATGATGTTTGTACTCTCAAATGCTTGATAATACAAGCTTTTGTGTGATTGAAAAGGTGGCTCAATTATTTTATCAGAAGCTGAGATTCTTGAGAGGAGTTAACTGAGAACAAGCTTTAATATGTTCTTCCTGTTGCATCATCTAGTTCTTTTAAATTTTACTGCCATCAAACAAAGAGCTTGCTTGAAAAAATGATAATCCTCAATTTTTTCAATTTACAATAATGTATTTCAGGTTAAATTCATATCGGAAAATGGAGATGCTAAAATTGATATTGAAACAGTCAAGCAGTCCTTGTCAGGAATGGGGAAAGCTGAATTGATGAAATATGCTAATGATCCATTTTGGATTAAATTAAGATGGTTCCTATTCATTGCCTTTTGGCTTCTCTGGGCTGCCATGTTAGCTGGAGCTATTGCTATTATTATAATGGCGCCAAAATGTACTCCTCCAACTCCAAAGAAATGGTATGAAGAGAATCCTATTATTAAATTAGATCCAACAGATGCAAGCCCAAGTAACTTGGAAGGCTTAAAAGCAATTCTTGATGGTCTCCAAAAGCAGCATGTGAAAGCTATTTCTCTACATTCAGTTCTAAAAGAGTCAGCTCCAGGTGAGTTATCAGTATTTCTGAAACACTTGTACAAATATTTTATGAGCTGGAATAATTATCAATCGATTATCATGCATAAATGCTGACAAAGTAGAGCATACTCGAACATGGTATTTCTAAAAAATTATTGGTTTTACAGGTCACACAATAGATTTCAGAGATCTGAAAGTAGGCTCGATTGAAGAATTCAAGAAGTTTATTGAAGCTGCTAAGAGTAAGGAACAAAATATTATTTTGGATATAGATCCAAATCATTCTTCCGATCAGCATGAATGGTTCAAGAAATCCATTGAAAGAGAAGAACCTTACACCTCATATTATGTGTGGGCTGATGGAAAGAAAAGTCCTGATAGCGACATATTACTGCCACCAAATAATTGGGTTTGTATTTCCACTAAGAATTATAATATCTGTATATTTGAAGAAATATTTATTGAATTCATTTTAATTCGGTTTATTCTACTGTACAGATGAGTATAAATGGAGGTACTGCATGGACATTCAATGAAAAGAGACTGCAATTTTATCTTCATCAGTTCAATTCTAGTCAACCTGACTTCAATTTCCATAATTCGACTGTTATTAATGAATTTTCGGTATGAACAAAAAAAAAGCTAGCTTGAAAATTAATTTGAATTCTGTCATAATTTTTGTTTTTGTTTGGTGAACTAGGAAATATTCAAACATTGGATAAAACTGGGCGTGAAAGGATTCAGAATTGCTAATGCTCGCCACTTGGTAGAGGATAAAAACTTAACAGATGATTCTGCAGGTCCTCTATACCCAGCTGAATCAGCATCACATCACTCTCTCCTTCATGTGCAGACAATCGATCATTCTGATAATGCTCATGTGCTGAGGATATGGCGAGAAGTTGTTAAAAATCACACCAGTGGAGAAGGGTATTTCTTCATTTCTCATTTCTCATTTCAGATAAACCGTTTTGATGCAATTTATGTTAATCGTTTTCTTTTTGTCTACAGCCTATTTACAATGAGTGATGAAGTACAACAATTTTGGCTGCAAACAAACAACAAACCAACAGCAATTGATATTCCTCAAACTGCAGACTTCTTCTATAACATCGACCCTACTGTTTCAGCTGTATCTTTGAACAAAAGTATTTCAGAAATTTTATCCATAAAAGAAGCTACTTGGCCTGGCTTAGACGTTAGTATTTTCACATTTTTTTGATAGAATTGTTAATTATTAATCTTGAAGATGGTAATTAGCAACTAAATGTTATTTGCAGTTGAGTGGCAAGGCAGTTCCTTTGAAAAAACGAATCGCCGCAGGAGTTGCAGAAAGCTTAATTTTAATGACAATGCTTTTGCCTGTCACGCCTATTGTAAAATACGACGATATCAAAACCAACAACACGGCTTTCACTGCACTCTTGGAGGTGCGCAAGAATTCGGCTTTCTTGTTTGGAGACACGAAAGCCGACGTTCTTAATAATGGAACTGTTTTCGTATATACACGGTAAGAGGGCGATAAGACTCATTTTTTAAATATTTTTATTTTCTGTTTAGTATCAGTAATTAATTAATCCGATTTTGAAATGATTATTCTTTAAATACTCCAATCAGTAAAGTTTAACAAAAGATAGTTTAATAGACTCATAAAGCTTTAATGCACGAAAATTATTCATGATAAATTTGCAGTGATTTTTTATTAACTAATTTAACAAACTAACGAAATTTTTATTTGCTATGTTTCACTCTGCAACCTTTCTGGGTTTAGAAATTGGTAAGTTGCTTTACTAATTTAATTTACAGATGCATTACAAAATAATTGGTCTTTACGTTTTACTATTGAATTTTATGGTGCTTTGCAGGTTGAAGAGTGGTAATCCTGGATATTTGGTAGCCTACAACAGCGCTCAGCAGAGTACTACAGTTGATATAAGTACTGTACCATACATATCTGATGAAGTGAATATTGTTGCTTACAGCCACCCGTCTGATGATGCTCTATATAGCACAAAGTATGTTTATAGATGAAGTTCCCTACTAATATCGTCATGAAATTTACATTAATTAATTAATTAATCCATATTCACTTTTATTTACAGAAAACTAATGTCTAAGAATGTACCAATGTCTCCAAAAAGCACACTGGTTGTGACTTTTGTGCCAAACAGTCAAGCATAAGTTATTTAAAGTCAAAGCTGTGATTGAGTTGCATTTAAATATTTGTGTTCTAAAGAAACTCCAATCTATATACTCAATGGAGTAAACTTGAATGTGCATTGAAAGTAAAAAGTAAAAAAATAAAAAACACTTTGTTTCTTATAACTTAGTCTTATTATTTTTCCTCGCTGAATAAAACTTTAATTTGTATAAAAAGATTACTTATTAATTTAACCTAAGTACTTTGTACAAATTTTTACAGAAGACAATTTTTTTTACACTGATCATTCGGTATGAATTTTATGTGGATCAGTAAATCTTGCAGTAAGTATGTAGAACAATGCCGGCAGTGGTACCAATGCTAACATTGCTGGATGAATAGTTGATCCTCTCAATGCCGCAATGGCTATTATGCCATATGCATGTAACAGCCAATGACCCAAAATCACAACGATATTTTTTACATCAGAAATCGAACTTAAGACTAATGACTTCATAGTCTGGAAAAAAAATCAATAATAGCGTTAATTAAGAAACTGAACAACTGTGATCAACTGAGTATAAAACATTATTGTTACCTGATTCAATTTAAAGGCAAAGTGTGCTGCATTTGATAGAACTGAGAGAATAATTGTTATGTATGGAAAAGAATAATCTGAAAGAAGAAAGAAAATTCATTATAATGGATTACTAAATAGTCTAATACTTGAAAATATATTGAATATTACATATCAGTCCACTGCCAACAGCATGTAACAATGCCAGAATTGGGAAAAAGTAAAGTGCAGCGTAGATAGAAAATTTTCCTTTCTTTGGCAGAAATTTCCTCGCTATCAAGGGCCTTACTAGAAGCATTATTAGAACTGCAAAGGCATAAAATACAAACACCATTGTGTACCTGAAAGAGTAACAGAAAATTATAATTTTCTATAAATATTCATAACAATTATTAACATAAATTCTTCGAAAACCAGAGCTCCATTAGCATAAGTCAATTCAAGGTTGAAAGCATGCCATTCATTTACTTCATATGTGTAACATGAAAATTGAATTGACAATCAAAGATACTCACAAGGGGTATACTGCCTCTTGCGTACAGTGTAACGTAGTTTCATAGTTAGGATTGGGATTGTGCAGCAGAGTATACCAATCTGATAATCTGCGACTCCTACATGATTTGATTGTAAAGGAACCAACTGGTTCTGTTAATTGTAAGGTAATAAGACAGGCAGCCAATATTTCAAGGAGAGCAGATAAATGCAGTGCTATAACTTCTTTTGGAATGCTTCTCCTCATTGCTACAGTGTCGATGCAGAACCAGTGGAGAACAAGTGCAAGTAGGGCCATGAAACCAAGATAGAGCCAGTCATAGAATGATGGCATATCTTCGCAGAGCTCGCATGCTGAGAGCATATTGTTTCTGAAACCCCGGGGACAAGCCCCACATTCTGTCCAGTTTCCATCTGGTAGCAGTTCTCTGCCACAGTACAAACCAGGACATCGAGTGAGGGTATTCATTTTGCCACATCTACCCTTGGTCACCTCCAACTCATGTTTTCGTTTTTAAATTTGTTACTTTGTCTTGCATAGATATGTGTTGTGTTATTATCGTAGAATATACAAATTGCTAGTTAACTGCAAACAAATAACTTTGATATAACACAAAAGTTTAATAAGATAATTAAATCATTGAAATAAAAGAATTGTACCTTGAACAGCTACATTTTCAGTAAATATTCTTGATATTTTTAAAGGTTATGTTTACGTCAAAGCCAATATAAATTATCATCATGCTGACTCAGTCGAGTGTTTCCTCGATAAATGGAAGCACTTGACAAAATTTAACTCGCCATATTGATGTGAGTTTACAATATAATTATCACAGAAAGAAGTAACAAGAAAAAGAAATTTCGATTAGAGAATTTTCGGTTACTAATAAAGTAAAGGTTGACACTGCACAGCAGTAGAAAATACTTGATCTACGCTCCCTACCCTCACCAATCTGCTGTTCTTCCTTATCATCCGATCACAATCACATGATATTTTTTTATTGCTTTTCCAGAAATAATGAAGGTATTAATTTTATGCAACAATAATGGAATGCATTATAAGTTGATCTATCGTAAAAAATGTTAATGAAAAATTTCGTAATTACATAAATTTTTTTTAGAATTTTCACAAGATGTTTAGAAGAAAATCTGTTATATTAACTCAATGAATACCAAATTGAATTTTTAATTTGTTTTCGTTTTCAATCTGACGTAAGACTCACACTTCGCGAATCATTTGTGATGAATAAATTAGAATTAGAATATACAAATACGACGTATGCTATTTCAAGGTATGTTTACTAATTTGGATTCAAAAAAATTGAAAGGAAGAATTATGTCTCTTCCTTTCTTATTTACTTCATCGATGATAAATAACAACAGTTAGCAAAATATATATTAGAATTTTTTTTTATTTTCCCGCAAAACTAGGCATGTGTGTAAAGTGTCGCCCCCTGTTCACTTCGGCCATCATCGTGTTCGTGGCCCGTTCTCTCGAACGTTCGTGCAAGTTCGGTTTTGTCGGTGTCGAACCGTCAACCATGCTCTGGCGGCGGCGAATAGCCTAGCCTAGCTGCGGTATTACTATTTTCAGGCACACGCGCAAGCTGCAGCTCGGGTGGTTTTTCAACAAAATTGACGGGGAAGAGACATTGGCCAACTCCTCTTTCGAACTGTATAGGCGTGCGTGTCTGTTGCCTTATTTTTTCTGCTAAAAGTGTTTAGAGACGACGTACGTATACATATGTATATGTGCGTATAAGTGCGCGCGAGCGAGAGAAAGAAACAACGGCGCTGCGCGCGCGCGACGTACGGGGGGTTAAGTAGTTCATACACGCACAAGTATACACACACACATAGACAGACAAGGGCAGAAACGAGTCGGTCGACGCTCGCAGGGTGTTACACTGAGGCGAGGGGGTGAATCGGTGAATCGAGCGCCCACCCACACAGAGAGCGCAAGCGTGGAAAAACTTCGTGGTCGGGGGTTAAAAATCGAGCCGAGCTCGTCTGCAGAGAGTACAACAGCATAGCAGTAGCAGCGGAAGAGAGTGAACGGAGAGCAAGCACAGCAGGCGGAAGAAGGAAGGGGAGAGAAGCCGCTCTCTCGTGGAGAGCGCGCGCGCCGCACACAACTGTGCGCGTGCATGTGTGTACCTGTGTGTGTATGTACACCCACACATCGACAAAGCGACGAGTCGTTCGCTCGCTCGTGTGTGCGCGAGAGATCCTAACCACGAATCTGCGCCGCTGCACTGTGCTGCCAGTGCCCGAAGTAGTAGCCTAGGAGGAGCTGTTCGTAGAGGAGCCTACGGAACGGCCGAGTGACGAACGCGTAAGTGCAAGTGTGTGTGCGTGCGCGCGTGCATTACGAGAAGAATAAGGGAGAGAGAGAGAGCAAGAAAGATATGTCGCAACATCGACGACGCGTCGTCTGAAGTCTGCCGCCACCGCCACCGCTGCCGCCGCCGCTCGATCATCCGCCTTCCGGCGGCCCTCGCCCCCGACGACACCGGAGAGAGAGAAAGAGCTAAAAACGGACGCGCCGACATCCACACACACATACACATACGTATACACACACACACACACACACACGGACGTGAGTAGTGTGTAATCGTTGAGAGAGAGCCTGGTTTCTTGTTGCCTGCATTAAAGTACTCTTCGTCGGCGAGACGAGGCTCTCGAAAAAACATGAGAGGAGCAATAGCAGTAGACTCGCCATTGCTCGCAGCAGCAGCTGATGGCGCTCGTCGTCGTTAAATGAAAGCGGCGACGACGTAGGTAGGACTTGCTCGTTCTTCTCTGTGTCGCGCGCGCGCTCGCGCAGACGAGCTTTTCCGTCGTCGACACTTTCTCGGAGAGTCGTCGTCGTCGTCTCTCTTGCTCAGTCCCTCGGACTCTGCATGTGTGTGTGATAAGTGTGTGTGTGTTGCGCAGTGTTGCGTGCGCCCCTCCAAAGAAAAACGAAAAAAGATCACGAGAGAACGAGAGAGAGAGAGAGAGAGCCGTGAGCAGCCCACACACGGACGAAGCGGAGGCAACGGGCTCCCTCTGTGTGCGCCGCTAGTCCGAGGTCTGAAGAGACACGACGAGCACGACTACGAGGAGAATCAACACGGGATTATTGGGGACACGTGGAAAGGACGCGCCCGGCGTCGGCGTACGTCGGCCAACGACTCTACCTCCGAGGCTCGCAGCAGCAGCCGTGCCAACGCCTCTTTTTTCAACCTCTTGACCTTCTCTCCCCGCTGCCACGCCAACCTGTCCCAAGGTGGATGCTATTTTGGAGCGAGCCGCAGCCGAGAACGAGAGACAGAGAGTGCGACATAGAAAGAGAGAGAAGCACAGAGGAGAGAGCTTTTTGGAGCTGCTGCTGAGCATAGACATTTTATTTTCTATGCACATGTGTGTGGAGAGCTGAGTTGTGGCATGGAAGGTTAAGAGACTCAAGGTGTTTTTGCAATAAGCCAACAAGTATTTGTTGTATGTTGTACAAGTGCATCGGTTCTTCTGTTTTTTTTGTTTCCCATCGACGTATCTGTGAGTGTGTAGTGCAGTTTCTTGGCTTGTAAAGCCATCATAGTCAGTAGTGAAACCAGCGCCCAACCCAGGCATGGACCCAGTCATCTTTAGCTAACACAGCCGAAAACTTGGAGAGGCATGAGTAAGAAGGCCTCCACCTCAACTGGCCATAGCGCCAATGATCAAGAGTCCAAAGATTCAAGTATGTCATCGGCATCGGCAACCTTTGTTGATCGGATAGATCCATTTGCCAAAAGGTCCCTCAAGAAGAAATCCAAAAAGTCACAAGGCTCATCTCGCTACCGTAACTCCATAGACATTGAGCTTCAGCAGCTTCCTCAGCTCAAAGGTTGGTACCAAGTGGCCCAGCCACTCTTTCAATATGTAATTTATCACAATATATACATCCACTTGCTTATGGGCAGCAGGGCCCTCTATAGAAAGCTAGCTATCAAAACAAAATAATAAATTGATAATAATAGGGCTTTTAATAGAATTTTCTTGTTGTATTGTATAAAGTTCATTAAATTACTTTGCTTAAAATCCTAAACTTTTACTGGTAATATTTCCATTTGTTGCAATTATGATAACATGATAACATCTAATAAGTATTTTAGAAGAAAAAACTATGTACAGAAAAATAAGTTAGAATTTCATGATAGGAAACAAGTAAAAAGTTTCTGATTAACTGTTGAACCTAACCTAACATTGATTGGCAAGATAATTTTAACTTTTATCAGATCACAAAAAAAGTTCACAATACTATTCATCTTATACTCGTTACTAAATGTTAATTCTAAATTGATTTTCTTCATTGAGATGTTACACGTGTCAATAAAACGCTAAGTTCAAAATAAGAAGGTACAATAAAGTCATTGTAATATGTATCGTGCTATTAGTTGAACTCTAAATAATTGAATATTTCACTCGAGTAAATAACATCATATTTACAACGTCAAAAATAAATTTTCATATCTAATAATTGTCAAGTAATTTAAACGACAAAAGCAAAAAAATAGAAACTATACATTATGCTTTTAAGGTAATAACTTGATTGCTACAATAAAGGAGCAATTTCATTGATAGGGCAAAAAAATGACATGTATTTTAATTTTGTCATCATCTTTAAACTCTAATTATTTCCTTCATGAAAACTATCATTTCTCATTCTACCTTTTTTTTTATTTCACTTGGTTTTCATTTATCTTATCGAGATGATACTACAATTAGAAATGAATTGAATTGTGCTCGCTGTAAAACTCCGTAATTTGTAATTGAAGAGTTATTGTATTTTTGAAAGGTCAGAACGTAATAGAATATCTATCTGTATGTATAGCATTTATATAAAGTATTTGAATTTCCTTTCTATATAAATGTATATTATAACATATATAAATGCACTCTGAGGCATTTCAATTATGCAACAAGTAGTTTTTTTATGCTTAGTCTGCATCCTTGAATGATCCAACAGATGACAGTGAAACAATTGTTTCAACCTAGCAAGAACAATAGATTTCTGAGCTCTGGCAAATAGAGTTGAATCTTTAAAGAAAAGCTACCTTTAATTGACTACACATACACATAACGTGATTGAGCTTAATTAATTGCTTAAATCTCTTTCATGATAGATTACATGTTTTTCTGGTCTTTGGAGGAGATTGAAAACTTGATCTATGTTATATTTGCGCACAAGAATGTCTTCTATTCTCATTTCTTGCTACAACATATTACGTTCAAAATTGGATTTATTTTGCAGCAACAGTTGATTTTGTTTTCTTTCTATACATATCTTATTATATTATGTCATAGCTGTTATCACATTCTCTATTCTCTGCCTATTAACGGTATTCACAATACTTTTAGGCCACAGCAAGCAACTCTTACATAATTTGCATTCATGAGGTTTCTCCGATGAATTTGTCCACTTAGACTGGGGTTATACACGTCAGCTACACAGTTATTTCTTTTTGAGAAAAATCACTCGGTTGAAATTACAACACGAACCACTATAAATAATACACGCGAAAACTTTTCGAGAGCGAACAATTTCAATTCGCGGCAACGCTTAAAAGAAAAATCCCTACATACTTATTAAAAACCATCTCGTAAGTTTGTTTTTTCTTCCTCCAGCAGCGAGCAGAGCTTCCTTAATTGAATACACAAATTAGCCCAAAACACTGGAAAATCGATAATTAATCTTGGCAGCTGACGCGCAGAGCAGCAGCCCTTCGTATCATCTCTTGGGGGGTAGTAATGGTGATGGTGTCGAGCGCGTAATTACGTAAAGGTGTCGTACACATTGGTCGATGGAAATATAAGGTTGTAAATCTTAAAACAAAAAAAAAGGGAAAAATTAAGATATATCGGAATTTTCAATTCACATCCCTTTCGCGTTTGCAATCCGATGATACTGGCAGTCAAACGAAATCAACGTCAGTCGAGTTCACATCGGAAATATTGAAAATTACTCGTCGACCTTTTTTCCATTTGCAATTTTTTTCAGAACCGATCGCAAGCTACAGTCAGAGCAAGCACGTGGAGAGAGTGAGAGAGAGAGAGAGAGAGAACCTTTCCCTCCATTTGCATCGTTGTGCCACGTGGCTTTGTACACTCGCTCGCGCGGCAACGGTGGCTGCTGTGTAACGGGTTACACCTCTTTCGGAGAAAGAGAGCCGCCGCCACCACCGCGCCGCCGCGCAATCGATCGCCGCGTACAGGTCAGCGACACACACGACACACGACTACTATACTACTCTTTCGCTCTACTATCTGTATAGTCTCATTTTTTTTTTCGCGAAAAATTGCACTATGCTGAAAACACCGAGCTTTTTCGATCAATCCACATCGCAAATATTAATGACGTCGTCGATTCGTAATTCAAGCCACGCGAATCGTCGCTTAATTGACGCTGCGTTTCGCGCGTCGACGAAAAAAAAAAAACCTTGATATTCGCAATTGGCGCGCGCGCGTCTTCGCTTATTGTTGTACTCGCTTGCGTTATGATGGATTTAGTAAAGCGCTGCCTGCATGGCGTGATAGAAATAAATTTCAACGGATATAGATCGTCGTCCATCGTCATCGTCGAGATAATAACGTCGGTTTGTATTTTTTTTTTTTCATCAAATTGCGCGAAATAACTACTTAATAATCGCCGTTTAGCGGCGCTATTCTTCCTGTCGTAAAAACTGTCGCAGTGGAGTTACGTCATAAACGTCGTTTTTTTTTTAACGAATATAATATATAAATAGACAATCGATATTAATCATGCGCGTTTGCCAATTGTCTACGATAGAGAGTGCAGCGACGACGACGTCACGCAAAAACGTCGAGCTGTCAAAAAATGTCCCTAACCTTTGGCGATTTCATCGATCGGTTGGAAAGTTGCGGTGGGGGACGACGCACTTCCGGTAGTCGCTCGTCCGCTGGTCGCGATGACGAGTTTATATAGAACAACGCGCGCACAAACCTAAAATATCCATTCATGAAGTCGCGGTTTGAGAGACTTTTTTTTTCATTCTTAAATATCTCGAGCGAACACGTGACTCGTGATGTGCACTTGTATGCGTAACTAGCTGGTTTCTTGGCTGTGTGTGTGTATAAAAGTGTTTTGGGTGTTGTATATACATATGTTTTGAACTTGGCTGAAAATAACCGACGCAATGATTTATTCGTTTTCGGCAACTGTGTTACTCAATCGCTCGTGAGGAAAAAAAAAGTAACTTTCTTTTTTCTTTTCGTGTGTCACTAAAAAGATGACTTTTTTTAAGTAGCCGAAACTTTCGAATGCGTTTTGTCGTATAAATCCTTGGCTAATCAACGCAATGCTAATAAAAAAAATTTTTTTTTACATTACCAAACCGTTCGATTTCCACGCGCGAGCATTCGTGTCGTAAGAAATAAACAAATATATATTATATCAGCGATAAACCAACGTCACGCGCGATAATTTGTAAAAACATCATTTAGCACTTGTTGAAAGAAAGAAAATAAAAAAAGAAAGTATACGCGCTCGCGATAAGATACATATATTAATTTCGCAGCTCCGATAAAGAAAGACACAAAAAAAAAGTGTATGTAAGCGAAACACTCGCATACAAAAACACACATACACACACACATTGAAAAAGGTCAGCGGCTCTTGCCAAGTTGGCAAATTGGCTGTTTTACAGAGAGAATGACGTCGGGAATGGAACGCGAGCTACGCCGACTGCCTGCGGTTGGGATAGCAGCGGCGCGGCGGAGTGTTGGAATATACACCTGCCTTTTACGTAACGCTATTGCCACCGCGCCGTCGACAAACGACGACGACGACGACGATCTAAATCCGATGAGAAACGCGGCTCTCGCGCCGTTATACAATTGTTGTTGATCGACGAAAAAGCAATTACATACACATACACTCACACACGCACAGACTATACACTCGCTGTTGCGAACAATTGGCTTTTTCGACGTCAATATTTGTTTCGATTCGCTGCCGCCGCACCGTCGACGTACATTTCGCCGATGTATAGTAGTCGAAAAAGTGGGTCGGTGTGTGTGCGCGTGTGAATGTGTTTCTTCGAGTGTATTTGCCGTGTTCTTCTATTGTCAAACGTGAACGTGACATCAGCTCTCTCTCTCTCGCTTTGATTCTCTTCTTTTTCCACCCTGTCTTTCTCTCTCATGCAGTTTAGCTCGATCGTTTGGATTTTTATTGGCGACTTTATTTTTTGCAATCTTTTGTTCTTCACCATCATCAGGCGTGTAATCAGTGTACTTTATTTTCCAACGAAAAACGGAAAAAATTCCGTTTTGTAACCTAACCCACACATTTTTCGAGTTATCTGAGCGAGGAGGAAGGACACAAAAATAAAATTGAGTTAATGAAATGATTGCAATAACGATAACACTTTGCCTCGCGTCGCGAGATACACGGGATTGATAACGTGTTTTATCTTCCCGGGGCAGCGCGATGAATTTATTGGAAAATTGGCGATACAATATACGTGTAATAGCAACAATTCTCACACTTATACTCGCGCGCGCGTGCATTTTCGTTTCTCATTATATACCGACCGAACGATGACTGATTAGATAAACACGTATGTAGTCGACGGAGAAATACTTGATAGCCATACACGCGCTTTCAAACTGTACAAACATTTGCTAAAAAATTACCTACTAATTCATGAAAAAAAAAAAAAAGGAAACTTCTGGTCGAACGGACTATCGAATGGAAAAAAAAATCTCGATTTCCCACATACCGATGTTACACAACCGTAATATCTACGTCACGTTTTTTTTTGGAGAGACAAAACACGTATAATGACAATATAGAAGAGAGTCATAAATAATAAGAGCGTGCGCTGAGAGTTTCGATTCTCGTCAGCAGCTTTTTCTCTCTCTTCTGTTCGCTTACTGCAGAAGTAAAAAAAACTTGGCTAGTCTCCGGAGTCTAATTTTGCTGGCTTTTATCTCTTTCTCTTTCTCTACGTTGCATTTTACCTACTCTCTTTTTGTGCACGTTTTTGCTGGAATATATTCCAATTGGACCTTAATTTGCATTTTAATTAGTTGGTAAATAAACAGCCGAAAATTACGAAAAACGACTTCCTCTTTCTGTGTGTGTATAACAACGATCGCGTTGGGATATTCGCGAGAAAGAGGAAGATGAAAGAGACGTAGATTTTACAACGACGAAGATGCAAAACTCGAGTTGTCTGTCCGTCTGTATGTGTATGGGTTGCTATATATTGAAGAGGGTTATCTTGGCAAAGTGGAAAGTGAGCTTATTGCGCTTGCGGATGCTGGCATTTTTTTTTTTCAGTTCTTCGTCAAATTTAACGTCGGTGCCAAATATTAATACTCATATATCCTTTGAAGCTCGACACGTTCTTGCCGATAAATAAACGAGAGTTAGATTTATTTAGAAAAAAGGTAACACAATTTCAAAGCGTTTAATTTTACATATCGAATAAAGGCAAAACTTTCATGGAAATAAACCAAGCTCTATACACTGCAGCAGTAGTAGCAGCAGCGAAAGAGAGTAGTAGGATAGCCGTCGTCGTCGTCTACGAACAATGAGAATAAAACGAGGCACAATGCGGACACACACACACACACACACACACACACACACACACACACACACACACACACACACACACACACATACTTACAGCCTAAAATCACACCTGGTGACCTATAAAACACGCGAGGCGCTGACAATAAACGTCGTTCTTCCTCTCTTTCTCTGACGTCGTTGTGTGTATACCTTTACGTAAAATTGCCAAACTGTTGTTTTATCAATCTTTTTTTTTTTTTCTTCTTTCGTCGTCGTATACGTGTCGTTCACCTCGCAGACACGTGTCTCCCACCACGTGCGAATTATTACTTATTTCTTCTTTTTTAGGGTTTCTTCCTTTCGAATTTTTACGTTTCATCTTTGTGCGGAAAATAAAGTTTCTCTCTCTCTTTTTTTGTCAAAGCGCGCGCGCGTTTGTAAATAACACTCTCGCGACGCAATTGAGATTTTCCAAATTCTTGAGCTGAATTTCACTGGCATGAAGCTGAGCTTGCGAGGCCAAAAATAAATACAAAATTCGCTCGTCTAAATAACTTTATGAAAAATAGATTCATCTCGACTTTTTTTTTTATTTGTCGATTCTTCTTCGTGTGTCACGTGATCAACATCGCTTTCTCTCTCTCTCTCTTTTTCTCGCGGTATATTGTTGAAAAGTTGTATCAGATAAGAGATCTATCTCGCTCTCTGGGAAAATTATCGCAGCTAAACTTTGAAAGCTCCCCTCTCGTGTACATTTACCACGTGTGAATTATATACATCGATGTATGAATAGTTTAAAATTAGTCAGCCCCCCTTCTGCGCGAGGTGTATTTATACCAACGTTCGATTATTAACAAGCGACATCGCGGCACTATCGTTCAAAACAATTTCAGCAAAGGAATTTCCTTTTTCTTGTCACGCGACCTCATTTTCACGCCGCTCGTACCTATACATGGTATATAAAAAAAGAAAAGAAAATAAATACAAAAAACGAAAACCGGAAGAGAGAGGCGTGTGACGTCAAACACGACGGAACGGTGGTCATAATGACGAGCAGATATACGCGCATGTGCCTTAGCCTCTCACACACATACACACACACACACACACACACACACACACACACACACACATACACTCATCCGAATTTTGGACACAATTGATCGATGCACAATCACCTCGCGTGCTAATCGAACGTATATATACATATAGATATATGTACGTGTGTAACAACCAGGTGCAATGCAGCTTTTTTTGGCAGCTCATTTCGCTATCGCGTTGCGGTGTTTTTACCTGCGCCTCCTCTGGATTGCCGATAGTATTGATTTTGATGTACGTGATGTATTTTTTTTCGAAAAGAACGATGGGTTGCGTAATCACTTTTTTTTTAATTTTTAATTGGGGTACGAGCTGATAGAATTTTAAATTCAAGTCTTTTTTTTTCTCAATAACAAGTAGTTCCGTCTTAACGAAGCGTATCGCGTATACAAGAGTCAATCATAACGAGCAGCTCTCAAAAGATCTCGAAATCCGATAAGTCACGCCTTATTGAATTTTTTCTTCTCTCCACCAAAGTCCGAATTCAAGGCTTTCAATAGAGAAAGAGAGAGAGAGAAAAAAGCAGATTGTCAACTCTGTTAATTACCAAAGCATCGCGTTTCCTCTTTTTTTTTCAACGAAAAGCGAGTGAGAGAGAGAGAGAAAAAAAAATCTCTCGAGCGAGCAGCGGCGCGTGCATTGATTGACTCGGTCATTGTCAATATCAAACGCGTCTAAAGCACGACGATGAGGCACATAACACATACACACATACATAGAGACACACGCAACGATTTCAATTACGATCGGCTGCTGACTGACTGCTTCTGTTGCTGCTGCTGCTGCTGTGTTACAGTCGTTCCGCGGAATAGTTCCAATGCGCGAGTCTTCGCCGTGTCTACTTTTCGACGATGGTATATTACAAAACATTTGTTTTTTTTTTTAAAGTGTGTGTTACAAGCTTCTTCTTTTTTGTGTTTTCAGTGTTTTGCGCGCTTTTTCATACTAGTTCGCTCTGTTCGCGCGTGATAGAGACGAATCATTCTTTTGTTTGCTCCGATTATTTATAGTTGAATCGTGTGTTTCATTGTCATCTGGAAAAAAAAGCACAAAGACGTGAGATCGATCTAAATGTTTCAATAATAAAAAAAAAATAATAATAAACGAAGGCGCAGTCAGTCAGTCATGGTAATTAACAATCAAAATTGTTGCCACATACACATCACATTTGCTTCTAATAATCGCTTAATTTACTCGCGCGCTCATCAATTAATACTGCACGTTTATTTTTATCGCTCTATGGCGTTTAATTTTAACACTTTCATTTTTACACGTGAAAAAAAAAAGAAAAGGAGGGGTGAATATGTAGAATACAAGGCGTAATATTGTAACAACAGGTTCTCTCTCTCTCTCTCTCTCTCTCTGAGAACGATAAAAGCCTTTGCCGATGCTGGTCGAGTTTCTCCTTGCCAACGCATTAAACTTTATTGAATTAACCGTATTATCCCCGATATATCGTGTTATCGGACAAAAAAAAATTCGTATTTTATTATTTTGGTGTTCGTGGAAATTTAACGCGCCGCTAAAATTATACAGTCAATTATTGAATTTCCAGCCGCGAAATATGTCGAAGCGGTTGTAATGCCAAACACTCGCGCGCATTGTCATGCAGATCTATCGCGTGTTAGGCTGCGCCTTCGATGTCCCCAAAATCATACCTATATATATATAGAGATATACGTCAAGTGTGTATATGTATATTCGGGGGACGCGCGCGAGTTCTGGATTTTCGATCGACTGCACTTGCATTCCGTCCGTCTGTCTAGCCGTTTCGCTCACTTTTTTTTTCATCCGTTAAGAGGCTTTTGTTCGGCCGAGACCATTTTATTTCTCTGTCTAGCTTTTATTTCTTTTTTTTTTTTTTTAATTTTCATTCGCTTCGATACGTTTCATTGAAAGTGACGGTTTTTTTTTCTTCTTCTCTCTCGATGATGAATTCGGACAGTTCGTTTGTATACGTGGAAAATCTTTGTCTTTTTTTTCGTTATTGTTGCGAAACCCGGAAAAGCAATTCGCTTCAATCAAAGAGGATTCTTCGCTTTTTTTTTACGAGGCTTGAAAAGAAATAACTCAGCTAATAAAACACGATCCGCTCCGATATGAACCATAAAACATTCACGCCCGCGAGATGAAACAAAAAATTGGAATAGTAGAGAGCTTTTTTATTCCAACATATCCTTTTCGACGACAAAAAAGAATGAGAGAGAGAGAGAAGTTACTGACACACTTATCCCTGACGTCACGCGGACAACGTCCCTTTACTTTCCTGACGTAAACAAAGCGTCGGTGGCGGTAGCTGCAGAGCTTTTGCGCTGAAAAATATAGAGCGACCGATTGATAACAGAAAAGCACGTCACACCAACGTAGGCCGTGACTCGTTTTTTTTTTCTTCGCTGTCGTCGGTTATAATCGTTACTTTTTTTTCGTCACGTTCATTCAGAGATTTTTCGTGGAAATCAAAAAAAGGGGGGGAATATCACTCCGCCGCGACCTTGACCTCTCTCTCTCTCTCTCTCTCCTTATATGTGCGTTCGATTTCGTGTCTGTTAAAACGTAACACATGGCTCTCTGGTTTAACTCTACAGGTATATGTATCCTTTGCCAACTCTCGTGCATGTGTTTTTATTGCGTATGAAAAAAATGTTTTACGTGACAACAAAAATGTTTGATGATTTTTTTTTTGCTGACCTGATTCGTATAATAACAATTAGAGATGTGTAAAAAAAAAAATTTCGTGCAATTTTCCACGTCCCTCGGCAACATAAAATATTACGCTCTTTTCGAGCGCACGGCCAATTATATTTACTTCTCGTTAGTTTAATTTCGCGAAAAAAAAAAAAAAAAATTAGCAGAAAAAAGGAGCAAACACGCGCGAAACAATTAGAAAGTAAACGCAGAGGATTTTATTAAACTTTTTTTTTCTTTCCGTCGCGCTTGTGTACAAAGTAAAAAAAAATACACAAGGCTTGTAAATTTAATTCGATTATCACATTAGCCTTGCAAACGAATCACATGCATATGCATACAATATCGCGAGAGAGAGAGAGAGAGAAAAGCGTGTCCTATCTTGCGCTTGTATGTTGACTCTGATTGAAGTATTCACCGCCACTCGCGAAATAAAATCGAACTTGTTTTTTTTTTAACGACAAAACTGCACGAAATACGATTGATATTGATTTACAAAAATTCTCTCTCTCGACATCACTTTTTCCATCTCTATTCCTCGTTGCGCTTGCACGAGCTTTCGAGAAAACAAAATTTGCGCAAAAAAAAATGAATATTCGAAAGCACGTCTTCGAGAATGTTGGCGCCCTCAATTTCGTTTCGATATTTACGTTTTTTTTTTAAACTAGTTTCTCTCTCCGTTCAATCGTAAAAGAAAAAAAAAGAAAAAAAAATCGTTTTTCCAGCAGAACGATGAAATTTTTACGCTAAAAACTTACACTGATGGTCGAAAAGTTAGACATACGGGCAGACACGAGGGTCGTACGATATAACAGCGGTATAAACCCCGAGACAGTCGTACATAAATTGTGCGACACTCGGGCGCGCGCAAGAGAGAGAGAGAGAGAGAGAGAGAGAGAGAGAGAGAGAGAGTTAATACAGTCGGCATGCATATACATGTGCACGCGACTATAAGGTAAACCTATATGCACGTGTATATGCACGTATCATGCATACGCATAAAGCAGAAGCACGTATATAGTAGTCGTAAAGCTCGAGCAATTATTGTTATTATACATCTTTTCGTAAAAAAAAAAATAAGAAAAAAAAAGGTTCGACGAACTTTCAAACTCACTAATGAAGTTGCACATACACACAAACACAGAGATGTAGGTGCAAATCGATGCATTTAGTAGTTAGTCGTGTGGATTCCGTGACAGAGGTTGTTTAAAGCTCCTTGAACCTGCTGCTGCTGCTGCTGCCTGAAAGCTTTATTTATGAATGAGCCCTCGTGCATATTCAAATTGCGACTAAAAGCATGCGATACACACACACGCAAAGCCGCTGCCACTTTATATATACACATATATCCATCCAGTCAGTCAGTCGTCCGCGTCGTCGCGTAACATCATTTTTCCGCTCTCTACTGTGTGTGTATGTGTAAATTGCCTTCGAGCGTGTGTAAAAAAAACCTTTTTTTTTTACGTAACACGTCTGTCTGTCCACGCACGCGAGTATATTTGCGTGAATTGTTGAAATCGATCGAAATTGTGTGTAGAGGGAGGGACGACACGAGTTAACGAACGATAAGTTCGACAAGGTTGTCAAGCGGCGCCGCTAGTAATTTGCGGCTCGCCCATGCTAAACTTCCAAGTGCACAAGTGCCGCGCGCGCGCGTGTCTATACCCTGACAAAATGGAATTTCGGTATGCGGCTGCTGCTGCTGCATTTCGTTATACGATAATTCTTCAAAAATCTAATGTAAAAAGCTTTTTTTTTTTATTTGGAACTCTGAAAGCTTTCAATTTTTATCGTTCACTTATCCATCTGGCTGGAAGAATTTTTTCGCGAGATATCCTCGATTTGAAAAAAAAAAGTCGTTGTTAGAAGAAGAAGAAGGCACTTAAAGGCATTGCCATCCCGAAGTGCCACGTAATTCTAGTACTTTTATGATCATCCACCCCTTTCCTCCCTTTTCCTGCTCGCGTTCGCCAGAGAGAAATTGCCAGTGTAAAAACACTTTCAAGGGCTCTTCTCTTATTCAGCACTTTACTCGCCAGCAAGTCCACTGACCCAAAATTCGAAAAAGGAAAATCGAAATAGATACGATTTTTCAACGTTTCGTCAATGCGGAATTCGAGTCTTTCTTAGATTGCAGAATTTTACGCTCGCGCAAGAGATGTTTGCCTATATAGACGAGAGAGTGAGAGAGAGAGAGAGAGAGAGCCAACAAACGTTAAAAGTCCATTAAATCGACGCTGAAGCATTAATAAAGAAGGAGAAGAAGAAGCCGCGACGTCGGTCGTCGGGGTCTGCGTGAAGGAAAAGCGGAATCTTTAAAATTCAATTTTACCAGCAATTAGCCGCCAACGCAAGTTTTTCTTATTCGGTCTTTTCTTGATCAAAATCGAAAAAAGCATTTTATCCATTCTTCTCGTCAGACGTATATCGCATTGATCGATCGAACGCGGGGTTATATACGTGACTTATATTCGAGTACTTTTTAACAAACAAACAAAAAAAAACCGCGCGCTATGAAAAATAATCCCATCAGTTTTTTCTATTAAAACCGTGCCGACGCAAAGCGATATTAATAACAAAGTTAGAGAGAGTGAGAGAAAAAAAAATCCGATCGACGTATACGATACATTCGATACAACGAAAAAAAAAGAGAGAACTTTGCAACTTTGGCTTCAAAAGAAAGAGACAATAACAAAATTGACGGAATTATATTTTGATACACACGTGTTCCAGTTTATTATTTCTTACTTCCTTCTCAAAATCAATAAACACACGCTTCTCTTTGGAAAAAAAAATTCATTCTCAAACTCGAAAACACTCGTCGTCGTCGTCGTCGGAAGCTTTAAACAAAATAATTTATCAAGGTTTTGTACGTCGCGAGAGAGAGAGAGAGAGTGAGTCTGTCCCCTCGAGCGCACCCTAGAGAAAGAGAAAGAGAGAGGGCTGCTGCTGCCGCTGCTGGCGGTAAGTATTGATCGCCGGCTCTCTCTCTCTCCTCTCCGAGTGCGCGCGCTATATAACCCCCTTCGCACCCGCCAGACCAAGCCACCACCACTGGCTGATGCTGCTGCTGATTTCCTCTCTCTCTCTCTCTCTCTCTCTCTCTCTTCTGCATCTCTACTATACACGTGAGGGACTTCCTCCTCCTTCTTCTTCTTCTTCTTCTTCTTCTTATTCGCGGGGTGAGAGGAAAAACCGTCTGGAAGATAAGTCAATTTTTTTTTTAAACGACACCGGAGTTAATATTCGTCGGCGAGTTTTTTAATTTTCCGCAAGATATCATTCTAGCGCTTCAACCTTGTTTTTTTTTTCTTCAAAGAGAGAGAGAGAGAGTGGCTGAATAATTGTCGTCAGTACGCGCGGTTTTACGCCTGTGGCAGATGTTACAAACCCAGTTTAAACTATTATACGTACGGAGGAGGGATATAAGTGTCGTTAAAAGCGATGCTTGCGTTATATACGGATATACGTGTGGTTTTTACTACATCGTCAAAGTATCGTGTATAATGGGCGTTGATAAATATATACATTTTTTTTTAGAAACGACGTTGATGTAAAAAAAAAAAAGATCGCGTGAATTAATATTTACTTTCTGTACTAAAAAAGAGAGAGAGAGAGAGACACGAATGAAAAATGCAACGTCGAGAAACATATTCTCGTAAATCATAATACTCGTATAACACGATGTTCAGTAATGAGTTGCAATGGCAATACACTGTACGCAAGCGCGTCGCTCGTCGTCCGCGCCCCTTGTGTCGACAAGAGAAAAAAAAAATAAGGGAGTGAGAGAATAGAGAGAAGAATTTCTTCGTGTGATAAGAGATACGCGACGACGGATGGAATCGTTGACAAATTGCCCCTCTCGACTTTATATCGAGCTTTCAACGAATAACAAAGTGAAAACAACTTAGGATGCGAATTTTAAAAGTATTTTTTTTTTTTACCTCGAGAGAGAGAAAGAGAGCGGATATAATATATTATATCCGAGTAGAGCTGAAGTAGGTCAGTTATATCAACCACACGGGAATCTCCAAATGAAAATTCTACCCTCTTTCTTTTTTTTGGAATTTTAAAATTGAATCACGCTTTTTGCATCTCTCTGCGACCTTTAAAGCGTCGCGCTCGTCGCATTCTGACGGGAAGCTCTAATACTTTGTTGATTTTTTCGCTCGAAAAAGAAAAAAAAAAAGAGGAATTTTGTTACGTCCGACCCAGTTGAATTTTTCCAGAATCGACGTTACAGTACGAATAATTAGCAATTTACGAGGTTCTTTTTTGCATTCTTTTGTCGAAAGCACGCGTATACCTTTTTTTTTTTGCATTCTTTTGTCACCGCAACGTAATCAGCAGCAGCAGTAGTAGTATGTAGTAGTAGTAGCAAAGCAAGGCTGCACTATACGGAAAATGGCTTTCAGAAACTTGGTGCGTGGGTGTCCATTTGCTTCCCCCCTTCTCCTTTGCGCGTATAGTCAAGTCGCCTGTGTGTCTGTGTGCGTGTACGCGATCTTTCGTTAGACTTCAATTAGATCACGCGCAAAGTAGAAGCGATCCATTTTGTTTTCTTCCTGTCTTTTCTTTCAATGACGACATGTAAATTTTCAATGGCGAAATACGACATTGGAATTGTTTTATTTATGTATGTATACGAGTCGGATGAAATTGCCGTCTTGTAATTCTAATTAGCATCGTGGCAGCGGCGGCTCGGCGTGTCTTTAACAAAACGTCGGAGCGTAATACGAGAGTTTCAAGCATAATTGAATTCACGCGGATTTTACGACAGAGGGATAAAGGGAAGTTTCGCGTTGTAAAGTTTGACGATACGAGCTTTTATATATATATATATATCCTCCGAGTTATTTGCGTAATAAAACCTCGTCTCCTGTTCGTTAGACCATGCAACTTATTCTTCTTCTTTCCGCGCCACGCGGAATCCACTTGATGAAGATTGCTAAGCACGAGAGCGAGAGAGAGAGAAAAAAAGTGGTTAAAACGTGCGAAATACACACTGCTTCCTGTGCCTGCCGACCTAGCTTTGTGAATTAAAACTATGTTAAGCGCCTCTCTCTCTCTCTCTCTCTCACTCGACAGTTCTGAATAACGCACACAAGCTTTTGTACGCAAGCAAGCGTTTCGCTGCTGCTGACGTATTGCCCCTCGAGTCAAATTCAAAGATCTACGTAATTAACATTTCAGTGCTTGAACTTGTTTTTCTTCGACGCTCCGAGCAGTTTTTCAATTATTTATAAGTTGGCTTTAAAAATGAAAAAAAAGAAATAAAAGAGAAAGAAATAGTCGACTTTAATTGCGGGGTGAATATATATAGCGGAGCTGCTGCTGCTGCGTTTCGCGCGATAATACGGCTATTCTCGCCAAACACACACACACACACACACACACGCGTGCTTTCTCTTTTAGGTGTTCTGTCTATCGTCTGGCGTCAATGTCCATTGATACCTTCCACATGCACTTGCGATTGCTACTCTAAAAGATTTTCTCTATCGGTGCAATAAAAAAAAAAAAAGAAAATGCGTTCGATGTGTTTTATTTTCGTTTGTCGTATAATCGCATTAGCTTGGAATTTGTTCGGCCTGGAAAATCCAATAGATACGAGAGAGCTTGATCATCTCTATAGTTTATCTCTATCTATTAGTCACTAGAATTTCTCCGAGGTGCGTTGTGTTTCGAATTGAAAAACATTAGATTAACCCGCGAGCTTATGACATTTATGACTAATTTTAACTCGTCGGAGTTTGTCATGTATATTACGAAGAAATTTAGACTGTGCATCATTCAACGCTTTCTTCTTCTTTTTTTTTCGAAAACCTCATTAGCACTGAAAAAACAGCAGCAGCAACAGCAGCAGACGACGCGAAAGCCACAATTGTAAATTGAAGAGCTTTTTTTGTGTTGCCATGAATACATGTGTGTGTGTGTATGCACACTCGAAAGAGACGACGTCGCGCGGTGTGGTGGCGAGCTCACGTTTTCTCATTACATTTTCATGCACAGCAGCAGCAGCACCAGCACCATCCCCGTTTTCGTTCTGGGCGATAGCTTTACAGCTTGATCACTTCGTAACTTTGTTATACGCGTTGAATAAAGAATGATACTGTGGCAGAAGTGAGAAGGGGCAGAGGGGGAGGATTGTCCGTTGTTATTAAAAGGCACGACGTGCATATCTCGGCGGGAGAGCTATTATAGCTACGTATCGGTGGAGATTGAAAGATTGGTTGGTTGTAAAAATTGTTTTTTGTCTTTTATGGCTTTGGACTATGACGTAATGCCGATGAGCTTGCAAGTTTATGGGGGCGATAGGACGAAGCTTACAGATCTAATAACGATGCGCGGGAAATGCGTCTATAGTGACTTTGTCGACTCATAATTTCGGAATGCAAAGACAGATTTTAAGAGGACTTCGGATTACCAACAATCCCTGTTTTATCGGCTTTTCAAGTTTTTCGAGTTTTCTCCAAAACATGACCATTTTCCGAATTTTCCGGTTCATTCCGCTCTTCGTTATTACAACTAAAAACATCTGTTAAAGTTTCAGAACTATCGGTTCATTTGTTTTTTAATAAAACTCCGAAAACTTATGGCAAATATTCTTCACCGGGCTCGCATTGCCCTCCATCAGTTTTCGGAGTTTTATTAAAAAACAAATGAACCGATCGTTCTGAAACTTTGACAAATGTTTTTAATTGTAAAAGCAAAGAGCGGAATGAACCGGAAAATTGGGAAGATCAATTTGTTTTGGAGAAAATTTGGAAAAACTTTGGGCCGATAAAACAGGGCCCGCGGTAGGTATCCGAAGTCCACTTAATGGAAATTTATTTGTGGATTATGAATAGTATTAAAATTCATTAGATACTCGAATTGGAGTGGGTAGTCACTCAAGAGAGAGAGCGGCAATTTTAGAATTAAGAGCATCGACTCTTGGTTTCATTCATCAAACTTTACACTCGCTGTTGAGACATCAGAACTAGATAGGATAATTTTTTTGTTTTGTTTTGTTTTCAAAATGTAAAAGTATATCGAAAGTTGTTGTTTTTGCAAAAATATTCATCGAACACGAATGCAAAATTCAAATGGAAAATATTTCAAAGAGAATAAGCAAAAATACGTTTTCCTCGCGTAAACATTACGCAATTAACATGCTCTAAATCAAAATAACATAAAACTCCAAAAAGAAAAAAATTCATCATCAAGCGCCAATTAACAATTAAACGAAACGCGCGCAGTGCTCAATCGTGAAATATTCCACGAGGAACAATAAAAAGCGCCAGAGGCCCCAATCTCAATCAGTAAATGCAAAGGAGAGAGAGAGAGAGAGAGAGAGGCGGCACGACGTTGCATATTAAAAGGAACCCCTCGTGGTCGCTTGCACTATTCCTTTGAAGATGCGCACGGTAAAAGCTTTCCCTCGCCACTGCTGCTGTTGCACGATGCAGCACATAGCTTACCGCTTGAGTATCCTCGGTTACTTTCCCAGGACCCACACACGTATACATATACACACATAAAAGAGTGACCCGTTAACGCGCTGACTCGCGAGCGAGAGCTTTTTTTTTTTTCGAGTTAGAGAAAAAAAAAATTATCGCATCGACCCTTTTAACCGAGTGAGTACGCGCGATATAGCTTTTTGTGTTTTTTTAAATTTTTTTTCGAGCAGCACTTTTTTTTTAGTCGTTTTGCATTTTCCGTCCTCGAGGAATCAAAGCTGCGTGGGCGAGAATAGCTATTTGTATACGGAAATTGCTGTTACGATTTATATTCAATTTTCGTTAGACGAAGAATCTGAAGGTTCTACCTACGCGTTGTTTTTTTGTTAGATAGACATGCAAATTGGCACGCAACCTAATTACAGATCGAAAAATAAAAAAAAAAGCGAAAAAAAAAATCTCGTGTTCTGTGATAAAGCTCGTGTCGAAGTGGGAATGTAGGGTCGAGTTTAAAAAATTGATGCCAGCCGTACGCGCGCGGCAAATCGATATCGAGAGAAAGTGAGAGGCCGAGTAGGAAAAATACATCTTCGATTCGTTCGTCCACCTGCACGCGAGAAATCCTTGGGAGAGAATGTGAATGAAAAGTTCGCGACGAAAGAGAGAGAAAGAGGCGAAAACTTTTCTATCGGTCCACTTTCCGCCGACGATTCATTTCAACGATTGTTAGCCACTTTGTGTGTGTGTGTGTGTGTGTGTGTCGGATGCACTAGTTTTCCTCTTCTTCTTCTTCGTGATGCAGCATTTAGAATTCATGTGATGTAACAAGGTTGAAAAAGTCGTGGTAAAACTGTTTTATACTCTTCTTCTTCTTCTTCTTCTTCTCTTTGTTGAAGAAGTTTTTTGTTCCTCGCTGTTAATTTTCTAGTGGTGCTGATAAATCTCCGTTAGGTGTGTAACAAAGTACTTCTTCAAAGTAGTTTTTTTTTTTATTCACGCAACTCTGTGTATACATAAAAATAGAAAATGAGATACTTTAATCATTTATAATACGCAAGCAAGCAAAGTTGTGGGATGAACGATGAGAATAAAAATTTGATTGATGAAGAGTATAAACATTGACCGTTGTAGAATGAAAAAAAAACCAGTAGAATAAATCTCTATATAACCTTACGAAACCAGAAGTAAATTTATATATCCGTGTATATAGGGATAGCAAACAAAGGCACGCTTTGTATATCATTTCGTAAGACGAGTGTGTACGCGAGTGTTAAAAAATAACGAAAAAAAAAAGCCAATCAAAATGAAAGCATATGAGTTACGTGTCGCTCGCTGCTCGACTAAAGTGCATCTCTCATTCGTTACAAGCTTTAATCGAGTTAATTCTTGCCCGAGTGCGAGGGAATGGCAAAAGTTTTGCATAACTTGGCTGCTGCTGCACTTCGAAAAATAGAGAAGAATTCGCAAGCTTACACTCTCCTCAAAAGTTTTGAAATATTCGCGAGGTAAACATCGTCGGGAAAAAAAAATCGCAATATTCTTTGTTCTCCTATACATTCGGCGTTGGCAATTATATTCGTACTTTCTCTCTCTCTCTCTCTCTCTCTCTCTACGTGTGTCTGTCTTCGTCGAGTTATATACGAAATGAAATGTCGGTGATACGCGCGAGAGTAGTAGCCAAGAAAGAAAAGGAAACTATGACAACGCGACTACAAATCTCGCGGCCAACAACTACTATACTTCACTCGTCGTCGTGCCAACTTCCTCTTCTTGTATACTAGTGTGTGTGCGTGTACACTGCACCTTAGTCGAGAGTCTCTTCTCCTAATTTTGCGCGCTGAGCTGATCGAGAGAGAGAGAGAGAGAGAGAGAGAGAGAGAGAGAGAGAGAACTCTAGTGTGCAAGTCGCGCGAGAGAAGGATAAACACAGAGTTTGTGTCTTTGTTGATGTTTCATTAACATAATTTTCATAAGATTTAATTTTGTTGTTTCATTTGTTGTTGCACAAGTCTCGCCAAAGTTTCTTTTTTTTCGCGGTAGTTATATTATTGCGCAAACGCAAGCTTCCACCTCCGTTATTCAGCGCTGTATCTTAGCGGGCAGTAGTTTTGTTTATTTTTGGAAGCTTGTAAATTAGTGCCCGTAGCGAAGTTGACTTACTACCTGCCACCGCGCAATATACATATACATATTCGCTCGTTACAAAAGCATCTTTGACGAGCATAAATTTCCTATGCGTAAGGCAACTTTATTAAAATGCTATATACATTCATTAACCGAGGGGGGAACAGTGGCTTGGCTTGGAGGAACAAAAAAAAAAAGGAAAGCTTCATTGAAGCTGCAAAACACCAAGCGAGTCTTTTGTGAAATTTCATTTTACCTTATGAAAACTAGGTCGATTCACCTTCGCGCGTACATCAAGTTTTCCCGAGTGTAAACTTTGCAAAGTAAATAGCCGCTAATCTTTTTTTTTTTTCATTCCGTGTAAAACACAATGGTACACGTAATTATATTTTAGCGATTGTTGTATCAAACCAACCAACAAACGCCGAGGGCTATTTGTCTACGAGTCTCGCTAACGCCGCTGGCGGCGTATCTTCTTGTGACGCGACATTCATTAAACAGAAGCCTGAATTTTTTCCTCCACCTCCGAGAGGAAACAAAGAGAGAGAAAAAAATACCCGAGCTTTTTTTTTAATTATGTGTAACGGTTCGAAATAACTCGTTGCGTTTCGAGATATAAAATAAAGAAGAAGAGAGTTTGAAAAGCTCAGTACTCCCGTTAGTTAAAAATCCGATCGTCATGGTCTCTCTCTCTCTCCGAGAATGCAATTACGAAGAGGAGAGAGAGAGAGAGAGAGAAAAGAAGTCGCTGCTCTCTCTTTCTGCGGGTGTTTTTTTTTCCTTCTTCTTCTCTCTGGCGATAATCGTATTGGCGGCGCGCCCTTAATAACCGGCTGGCAATTAAAATGCTGCTACCCTCCTCTTCTGCCGAGTTCACGTCTGCGATTGCTCCTTTCGCCGTCTGCCGCTGCTGCCGCCTATACTATAGTGCAAGCACTTGTTATTGGTTTATAGCCCGCTAATTTCTCTACTCTGCTCCATGCGAAAGCTGCTGCTGCTCTGCGTTGCATTGATTTTTAATCGAGCCTTTGATGTGGTACATGTCTGTGTGTGTGTATGTGTGCGTGTGGTTGTTTCTATGGCGTTCGATGATCGAATTATGCCACGCGCGCGCGCAAAGTGTCTTTGCTAAATTCATCAATGAAACTTTTAGTGTGTGTGTGTGTGTGTGTGTGTGTGTGTGTGCGTGTGTGTGTGTGTGTGTATGTGTGTGTTTCGATGCGTAGAGTAATATATCTTGTAGCTTAGTAAATACGTTGCAATTAGCTCGATGTAAGCTCTTCGTATAGCTGTCACTCGCAGTTCAGGAAGTGCAGGTTACGGATAAAAAAAATATTTTTTTTGTGTCTGTGTTTGAAAACGAAATCTTTTTATTTACGACCAGTGGACATTCTTGTCACTATATTCGTTCAATCCAGAAGTTGGAATCAATTCGACGATTTCATCACGTTCCACTTTTTTTCCGGAACTCTCTTTTTTTTCGGGTTTTGTTTTTGTACACACACCGCGTGAATTCATCTCATTTTCATCTCTCTGTCCGATGCCGCGATGTTGTTTATTATCGAGGGTAAAATCCCAACGATTTTATCGGTTTTAATTAAAAATCCAATCAGCGATAAATGAAAAATGCCTAATGAGCTTGTCAAAGCACCACGCGAACAATCGATGCTACTATGCCGGTGGTGGGCATGCGGTCATTAATTATCATGATTTATGTGGCGTAAAAAACTCGGGGCGAGGAAAGTTTTTTTTTTTTTTTTTATTTTTTTTTATTTTTTGAAAAAAAAAGTCAATTTCCATAGCATCATCCCGGGTGTATATAAATGAACGAGAGAGAGAGAGAGAGAGATAGAAAAAAGTGTGAGGGGTGGGGACGATAACATTTATCAAATAACTTTCCCTCGCACTCTTCCTTATTCAATTTCACGTCCCTCATTTCGCCCCCGAAAACGAATTTTTCCGATAAGTTCAAGTCGCCCGTGTTATTGCGCTTCGTCGTCGTGTCGTCTACTACGTTTAAAAAAAAATGAAAAAAAAAAAAAGATTTTTGCCTTCGTTATCTTCATCACTTTAAATTTGATTATATTTTACACTTCAGAAAGCTCTGCGCTAACTGGAGTTTTGTATAGTTGGGTATATTCCGTATTCTTCAATCTTCAATGATAAAATATTCATAGTCTCGAACTACGCATCCATTTGAAAAATAAAAGTTCCTCCGCTACGCTCAATATTAATTAAAATGATCTATAACGCGCCGTCAATTCTTCCTCGGGGGAAGTTACGCGGCGAGTCGTATATAGTTCAATAAAAACGAGCATGCGTTATTCATGAAAGCCTAAAAGTTTCGAAATGTAACGTCCTCCGCTCGCTGCTGCAACTGTATCGTACACACATACATACATGCCCATAAATACGACAAACTGTCAATAAACGGCGCGTATTTTCTCCGAGATTTTCTCCCTCCCCCAAGATTTTTTTTTTCGAGTAAGTATAAAACTTTTTTTTTATAAAATATGCGAGAGCGGCGCCAAGCGTTCATCGAGATGGCATCCGGGCAAACAAAAGTTGACGCGCGCGCGCGCGTTCGAATTATTTTTAAAATAGACGCCTCCGCGCGCTTTGCCAAGTGAGTATTATAAGTATACCAATCAAGTAAAAGGGGTGGAGGGGAGGAGGGGAGTGACCCTTTACTTTTAGCCGGCGCCAAATTATTATTCCGCGTCTTGACGTCAATGACGCTTTAAAAGGCCTTTTCCACGCGAGGAACTCATAGCTCCCTTTCGTTTTTTTTTTTCTTTCCTTCTTCTTCTTCTTCTTCTCCAGTGATTTTATCGTTCGGCCCAATTGCTATCGGATTTTCAGAGAGAGAGAGAGAGAGACCTACGTCAGAGAGAGAGAGAGAGAGAGAGACGACGACGACGACGACTTCTCTGCGTGTCTCTTTTAGCTTTTGTTGTCGGCAAATTGCTCGTGAATGTGTGCTCTCTCAACGCGTGTACGGAGAACTGATCTGTAGCTTTATGGTTCTTTTTTCAAAGGTGTTGCGTGTTAAGTGGTTTACACACTTACGCTAAGATTCTTGCGTTGAAGATTTTTAAAAATAGGTTGGAAAACAAACACGCACGCAACAAAAAAATGTTTGAAAAATGATCGAAGAAGAATGAAAAAAGCTTGACTCGCGTGACTAGTGAGAGTAATATTCGTCATTGAAGCTCTCTTTCTCACTCTTTTTACGCCAAGTTGATAAGCATTGTGCGCGAGTTAAAAAGTGATTTAACTGATTGACCGAGAAAAGTTCACTAGCCTCTCTCTCTCTCTCTCTTTCTCTCTCTCTCGCGAACGATAAAAAAAGAAAACACACGCAAGTGCTTGCTTTATCGTTTGTCTTCTAATTACTTCTCTCTCGAAGAGTTAAAAAAAAAAAATTACTACTTATAAACCAGCGCTAAACTTGGTAATAACGTGCAATTTTCCGACGACGACAGCTATAACTTTCAACATACAGCTGAGAGAGAAAAATAAAATTGTTTTAAAAAGGAAGAGAAAAACCTTCGTAAAAATAAAACGTCGTCCAATTAAAATTAGCAGCGGCAATAAAAAAAAAAAAGAAAAGATAAAAACACGCAATTCACCGAGATAGTAACTCTATTACGCGTTCCGACGCTTCTTCAGCTACGCCTCGAGGGGGATAATTTGATTATTTTGCACTGAAGAAGAGGAAAAATAAAATGATAATGAGCTATTGTCCGTCGCGATCGAGATGATTTAATTGTTTAAAAAAAATTATTACGTGAGAAGCTCGCGATGCTAGATAATACTGTTTTATCAGTTGCGTTTTGCGCTTATTTTTTATACGACCTCAACGAAAGATGGGATGGGGAGGGATTTGTGTATGCTCTCGGCACACGATATACACCTTTAAACAAGTCATAAATTATAATTATTGCAACGTTTGTTTTCATTCAACTGCAATGAACGTTTTTTCCGCTTCTTTTACCGCTTCTTCTTCTTCTTTTTTCTTCTTCTTCGTTGCGTAATCAGTGGTATCTCTTTCTCGAGTAGTTTTACCGATAAAAAAAAGTATACTTACAGGATAGAACATTAAAAATGCATTAACTTTTTTTTCCATCCAAGATAACAAAAGTAAATCTTCCGATTAGTCCCCCTTCAATTCAATATTCCACGATTAATTTATTATCTCGCGCACATACGAATATTACGCACGATATTACAAACTTCCTGCTCGGAATGCATCGGATTGATAAATAAAACCGGGCTCTCGTTATAAAACTCGTATGTATATAAACGCAAGGCTATATCTCGTACAAAGTCCATTCATCTCCGAGGTAGCGCGTTAGCTTTATTCCACCTCGAACCGGCCGGCCGCTCGGCGATCAACCGGTTCTCTCTCTTTCTGTCTCTTTTTTCGCATATAAGGAGCGAAGCAAGGCCCTTCAATGCCACTCGCGCGCGACTACGTAAATACGATTAGGAGTTTTTTTTTCAAGCCGAGCACAATAATAATAAAGTTTGATTCCTAATGTTTGCTCAATGACGTGGAAAAGTGGAGGGATATAATATGACATAATACCTTGAAAAACTGCGAATCTTCATTCCGTGTTACGACTTGCTTCGTGTTACGAGCAATTATGCGTTCTTCAACCGGATGATTGCCCGCTGGATTAGAGGGAATTAAAATTCCTTTTCTGCTCACACTTTTCGCACACTTTGCTCGTTACACATCGCGTCGTCATCGGATCAGCATTACACGCATATATGACGAAATCCTTAAAAAAACACTTTTCTGGGGTCTAGAATGTCAAAAATTTTTTTTAATGCTAAGGCTTCCGGACCTTTTTCCTCTTCTTTTTGAAGCTATATAGTGTCGGAAAATGCTCGTGAAC
>JAWWMK010021288.1:0-17758 GCA_035047105.1 Galeopsomyia nigrocyanea | reverse complement strand
ATGCCGGGAGCAACAATAACAATTCCGTTTTTTGAAAGTCACTGCGTCAAAAATACAGTCACCAACATGACGGAACGTACGGACCGACACTTTTCGCTTTTAACCGAACGTGCCCATTCACTCGATGTCGCGGTTGAGTTTCGGTTTGTCGCGCTTCACCGCCGGTTATAGCGCTTTTGGTTACTTATTCATATATACACCTTGGGAAGACATTGGAAATACATTGTTGTTATTGTTGGCGTAGTTTATTGATGGCGTTCTTAATTTATCACAGCTGACAAATTCAATTGATTATTAATGACCCGTAGTGTCTGCCTTAGTAATGTAATTATCGCACTCGCTCATGGTTTGGATTTATTTAGTAATTGCTCTTATTTTGCAGTTGAATGAATTATTTTTTACGATTCTTCAGTTTTTGGATAATTCAATGGTTTAACTATAAATAACAGTTCCTCGAATCAAGTTTTGGATGCGATAAATATAAGCGTACAAAGACAGAGAACTATATGCTCATTTCATTAATATTCGATGCAAGTAGATTAGGATCGCGTGTGGTCAGACATTTGCATAAAAGTCAGCTGCTTGCAGTGTAAAGTAAAGTGTTACTTATCTATTACGAGGCAACTTAGCTTACACACTGCTTACGTTCGATAGAATGTAAAGTAGCTCGCAAATAAATGCCACACGTGTTATAAACAATAACTGTGTGCTTGCAATGGTCGTCGATTTAAAAACCGTAAAATGGAAATTCTCCACCCTATTTTATCACTCGTCGAATAAATTATATTTACTTTCCTGAAAACAGTTTGAAGTCGTATTTTTTAATGAGAGATGCATTTAAGTGACATCATACCTGAAACATTTGAACATATTTGCTTTTAGTGATTCTCTAGAAAGTGAGATCACTCTCAAGACGATCGTTATTTACTCTTATCTAAAGAACTTTTCCAATCGACATACAAGTATTTTCAATTAACGGAATTTCTTTGATTCTTCTTGCAATCCTATAAATAAAGGCACTGTTATCGATCGAGTGATAACAAATTTAAAAAGTTGGATGCTCTTTTTAATCTTTGCATTTCAGAAATGCGCGTTAAATTCCACGAGATTTTTAAACAATTGATATTCTTTGGAGCTCTCGAGATAATTATAGATGGAATAAAGTCATTTTTTATCAATTCTTCATGTAATCGATCCGTTACGATTTACATAATAATGCTTCAATATGCATAAACTCGAATTTCACCGTATCATTATTCAAATAACACTAAATGACAGAACACAGAATGTAATAATATAGAAAATGAAGCTAATTGTATCGTAGTTGGTTACATTTGTGAATGAAATTATAAAATATAACATCGAAAAATTCCATTCTGAGCATCTTGAAGAATGAAGAAAAACGTGAATTGCTTTTTTAGTACAAATTAGCCTCTTTCGCGGCTATATGAAAACGCGTCTTACCATATTTAGACGTATCTACTTGAACAGGAAAGAGATACGCGAAAAACGGGAATTTCACTTTTGACGCGCACATAAGATAGCGGCTGCAAATTACTATTTATTTTATAAAAAAAAATATATTGTTAATTACGATGACATTAAATCCAAGTAAATAATTTTAAATGAACAGTAATACTTATATTTATAACCAATAAATTTTCAATTTTGGAAAACATTAAAATGAAACTTATTGGTGCAATTAATAAAAGTTACGTTGTTATGAGGCAAATTGCTACCTGATAACCCTGATGATACCAAGGAACCAACATTTTAATATCAAGGAACCAGATTGCTGATTTATTTGCGAAGTATTAAAAAAATTGTTTCTTATGAAATCGTACTTAAAATTCGAATTTCGTCGCGCGCTCCGATAACCTTCAAACATAACCTCTAATTCAAGCTAAATTATATTAAATTTGCGATCACTGCGGTGACAAATGGTGCTAATGATATTTACATGATTCAGATGTGTTTAGATTTTTAATTTTTTACATGATTACGTTTCAAGTAGCTTACTTTTTGGCACTAGGCAAGGTATTTATGTTTCCATATAGTTTGTATAGTTACTTTCTACTAGAGCTTTCTTTCAAGATCAGATATTTGAAAGCTGTTACATAGAATTATTATAGTTATTATTAGTATGTGTACATTATAAATTAGTACTTTCATACATATTTCAGTATGGATTTCATGGTAAGAAGATTAATTAGAATGTCAATGACATTCAGAAACTTAGCCTTTGCACAAGTTCAACGTGTTATATTACCAAGATTATTTAATACATCAGGATTTCAGAAAGGTAATAAACTTACTAATCAAAATTTTGAAATCCATCTAATATTTGTTTATATGCAGATAGAGTGAGTCGCTACTACGATTTTAAAAGTTCAAAAGAAGATTTATTGCTTAAGACCCTGCAGCAAGGTCTAAGTCCATTCAAACTTTTAAACTATATTGATTCTAATAAACATCAGATCAAACAAGAACATGTCATTGCTGCTTTATCTTCATTGCACCACTTTTACAAAGACAAGTGCCAAACACCAGAAAAAGTTCATGAACAGATAGATTTTACAAAGTTATATACGTGTTTCAAGCCACAAATAAGACAATTAAATCCATCCGATGTGATTGAAGCTTTGAAAATGCTTCAACTTTTAAATGTGCCAAGTTCAAATATATTTTTTATAACTCTTCTTCAGCAAGTAAAAGAATCCATAAGAGAGTTGTCGTTTCAAGAAATTTGTATGTTATCAGATTTGCTCGTCAAATGTAAACCAACAAATTTAAGTGAATCAATAATGCGAGAAATGACAAGTTATTTTTCAATAAAAATATCTCAGTTAGATAAAAGTGATATTAGTAATTTAATTTATGCATTAAGTTTTGCATCTAAAAATATTCAGGATACGGTAACGCTGAATTTTTTGTCAGACAGTATTACTCACTGCAAAAGAAAATTTGAATACAAAGAAGCTTATAATACTTTATGCTCTTTGTGTGATGTCCAGGAACTTCCATATAGTTTTGCAAATTTAATACAACGACTGCATGAAGATCTTATTGACAATGTAAACAAGCTCAAGCCTGACCAGATTTTACACATGATCAAAGTAGTCTCAATAAAAATTAATACTGGGTGAGTGAATGACATCATTTTTAATTTCCAACTACAATTCTATCTAATGTAACTATTTTTATTGTTTCAGCTGTGAAGAGTTCTATAATGAAATATTTATTGATGAACTTATTGATAAAATTATTTACGAAAACTGCAATTTTTACCAAGTTATTGATGTGCTGTCTCATCTAAATTCTATTCGACACGCACAAATGGATTTATTAGATTATATATCTGCTTTATGTTACGAAGACCCCAATATTCTGAATTTAGAACTAAATTTATTGCAGCCTGTAGTTACAGGACTAGCGTTGGCTGACTACAAACCCGTTTTTTGGGACATTATGAAAGAAAGTATTTTGAACAGTGTTGTTTCTAAAGCAGAGAATTTACAAATGTGTTATTTTGCATTGCATTTAGCTTGTTTGGAGTGTTTTGATGACACCCTTTTACAAGAAGTATTTTCTATGAATAATCTTTATTCCAAAGAGCATACAAAAGTACTCTTACAGTTATATCAAATGGTAAAAGTTTTGTACCCTTCTTACAAAGGACCATGGCCATCCAAAGATGTATTTGAAGCTTTTAAAACTGTACAACATAATGAAAATCAAGATTATCCACTTTTATCTGCCTTAGAACAAGCTGTTGGAGGAAATGCTTACATTAAGACTAACGTTCGAACAACTTTAGAGCACTGTATTGGTCAGTTGATAATTTTCATGGAATTACTTGAATTGTCACTCAGTTTAACTGGATTACTTATTGAGCTTTTATTTTTTAGACCACATGGTTATTATGAATAAGAGTGGCTATCCAATCGCGATAAATTCTTATGGAACTATTACAAATGAAACAACTAATAATAATGTTATTTACTTAGAAGATCTAACTATTCCTCCAGGTAGCCAAATGTACGTTGTGGTTTCATTCAATTTTTAATTTCTAAAATAATTTTTATGGCAAATTAATACATTGTTCTTTACTTTTAGATTTCTAATTCTCTATGCAAGACCTGAATGGTATACCAGAAATACACAGCGAGTACTAGGCCCTTATTCACTGTTTATCAAAACTTTGGAGTCTATGTCCTATAGAGTGATACCTGTAGATAGTAAAATGTGGAAAAAACTGCCAGAAAATGATAAGACTTCCTACTTAGTACAGGCTATCAAACTTAAATTTAAAGATGATTGAATGTCAACTACCTAATAATACTATAAAATAGATTATAAATCCAGACTTCCCGATCGGTATGAAAGTTACTGTAAATAGTATTTTTAAGAAGGTTGTATATAACTGAAAAAAATGAAGAACTACTGTTGACTTTTTTATAAAAAATTATTTAAAAGTTTTTAACGTATTTTGCAAAAATGAAATAAATTTTGTAAAAACTTATTCTAGTAAGTTTACATGAGATTTTTAATAAAAAGTATATTTTATTCCTGATTTCATTACAACGTTTGTCTTTTTTTTATACTCTATAACTTGTGCTACGTGATTTAAATCAACAACGCCATTTTTCTTCCGTAATAATTTATTTTTATGAAAATAGGCAATATATCAACAATAGATTTTACACATTTCCACTGAATAACGGCTTTTATACATTTTAAAATATGTCATCATTCAGTTCAAATTCAATGTACAAATTCATTCTGGGTTTGTCATATCATTACAATACAATACACCAAATTCAATAAAACGTAAAAGCTTTTAAAAAAATATTTCATAGCATCAAAGACAAAATACATGATTCGATAAAACAATTTGCTTACGATAACAACGTGTAAATTGGCTAAAAATCATCATGAATATAAAAATTAGTGTCGTAAAGTCTACATGCTTGTAAAATATAAATCGTTAATCGCAAGTTGAAGCGTAAAAAAAAGCTATAATATCAATGAAGGACAACTGTCTCGGTAACGCCAAGAACTAGCACCAATAGCGCGTCGTTTATTATCATCGACTATCATTGATCCAGACCGAACAATTTCAGAGCATTAAAGGCGGTTGCGAGCGCAACTTCTTCCGGTGTTTTGCGCATGAAAGCCGCGACCATTTCAACGATAGCGGGCAACGCACAAGGCTCGTTGCGCTGAAAAGTGCAGTAGCGTTGTAAAAAAGTCATGGATCGCTCCGTCAACGCGTCCTTGACGTGGGCCGGTAACTTGCTAGCGCGAGTATTGGGATACATGAAGGGGGCATCAGTCTCGACGAGAATTCTGTCTAATGGCACAAGACCACCCTCCAGCAATTGTCTAACACCACTGTCCGATTTGTCTTTGCACAAATATCCCGTTATACCCAAATGAAAACCTTGATCAAGATAGAGTTGTGCCTCCTCCGCAGTGCCAATAAAAGAGTGAATGAGAACCGGAGGCAAGCGTTCTGTATAGCGATTCAATACTTCTAACACATCTCCTTGTGCTCCTCTTTCATGAATGATAAGTGGCTTATTCAACCGACAAGCCAGCTCCACTTGCTTATCAAAAACGGATCTCTGTATTTCTGGCTCGGAAAAGTCTCCTGTCAAACAATTGCAAAAGCTTTTAGAAAAAAAATGTTTCTTTACTATTACTAATTGTAGACAACTTACTATTGTAGTCCAATCCACATTCTCCTATAGCAACGCATTCTGGATTTTTGGCTATACTTTCTAGCTCTTCCAATGTTTCTGAATCTTCCCAAGACTTAGCATCATGAGGATGAACCCCAGCAGTCGAATACAAATTACCAGGGTAAATTCTTGTCAAGCGCAATGCCTCTTTGCTGGAACGTATACTTGCTCCTGTTACCATTATTTTTTGTACTCCTGCATCTTTGGCTCTTTGTATAACGCTATCCAAATCACGGCTGTACTTTTTATTGGTAAGGTTTGCACCCACGTCAACTAATACATAATTCTCATAGCACTGAGTCATGACAGACGAAGTCTTGTCATCTATGTTTGAACTACTTGCGTCTTCAGACATTTTCAAGTACCTGCAAGTATAGTCACTAATTAAAAACGTCAATTTTTTACTTGTTTTTGGGATAAAAATACAATTGTGATCACTTTTTGCAATGCAGTTAACACATAACAAATTACATTGTTCAATAGTACTATTAAAAGTTATGATTACTATGAACCAAATGAAATCATTTACTCAATTTGACTTTTACGTTATTTAAACTAACTTGCTCCATCAACAAACTAGACCTCAAAAACTTTTGAGTACTAAAAATAACTAATGCACTGGCAGTGAACAGCTGACAAGTAAATTAAATGAACATTACGACTTGTTCCAAAATTAGTTTTAAAAAATAATGACTTACGATTTTGGCAGTACTCGAGATTAGGAAGATTCCGCTGCGTGACTCCTTTTCGCTAATAAGTATGTTCTCGAGTTCGAATCTTAGAAAAATAAATAATAAAAAACCCGCTGGGTGTCGGCGGCGGCAATAAACAGCAGTGACGTGAGCTCCGAAAAAAAAGAATCAAGCACGAATAGTTCGCGAGGGACTCTCCTGGTTTCTCGCGATAAAGCAAAGAACTGAAACGAAAAAAAAAAAGAACACAAGCAGGCCGCGGAAGCAATATTATCAGTGAGTGCACGAGAAGAAGGCTAGCCAGAGATTAATACGGAGGTAGTCGAAATTGAAAATAAAAAAAAACAATATTACGCTGCCGCCAAATGAGTCATAACTCCTTTCTAGGTTAATCAAGAATTCTTATCCCTTTCGCTTGTTCTAGCTATTGTTAGCATTTATTTCGCCCACTGTGCATTGTTACGTGACTATGACCCGAATTGCGACATTTTTACTAAAAATAATTTATTAATAAAAAAGAGAGAGCACCACGTCGCGTCATGTTTACAATAAAAACACAACCGCACTGGACTGAATAGTCAAGTGTCGGAAAAAAAATTCACGGACTTCGCGGTGGAATGTTCGTTGTGCGAGGGTTGTGCGGTTTATAATTATAACTCTAAACTTGCAATTAGATATGTAATGAATGACATCTATATCTACAATTATTATCAATAATATCAATCAATTTCTAGTATGAAATTTAGTATCGTTGAAAAGTTCATTTATTAATGATCGAGACTGTTTAGAGGCCGATATTTGAATATCATTTCAATAGAATAAATTTGAAACAAAATAATTTTTTAATTCTTATTTGTTTTCCTTTCAGACTTAGCGAATTGAATTAACTTGACTTATTTTTTAGTTTTTTTAGTTAATGAACAAATACGAAAGTAATGATTTATGCTCCAAAAATTCAAACTTCTACCATTCCTGGTGGAAATTTCGACGTCACATTCGCCGTCAGCTGATTGTCAGCTGAGTGAGCTGAGCACAGCTGAGCGAATTTCCGCGTATTTTTACTTCGTAAATTTTCCGCTCTACCACAAAACTCCCGCGCAAAACTGCCAAAGTGGAGTGGACATATGCGTGAGATACAGTAGGCGACAGTTTGGAGTTTTCTTTTCAGCAGTTTTTTTCAGATATTTAGATTCTGTTCAGCGATTCAGAAAATACTTGTAAATTATTTTATCGATTTTCACCATGAAGGTACTCATTGCATTACCGTTGATATGTATTTATAAGATTATATAATGAATAACAATTCATTCGTTCCATGATCTCGAAATCAATTGTTCATATCTTTTTACATTTCTGTCTTCTACGTACATGAACAATCATTTCATACATATAAAAATGTAATCATTATTATTTTAAAATCTTTTGTATTCTTTTAGAAAAAAGCTCACAAGACAAGAAAACAAATTCAGGCTGAAAAGGCAGCACAAGCCACAAAATTGGTTGAAAAAGCAAATCTGCTAAACAACCCACTAGAACATTTTACAGATTTCCATAAATACACATCCAAGGATGGGTCAGTCTTGGAATTGAGTTGTGATCGTGTTACAAATTTACCTGAAGAGACAGTGAAATGGATTTTTGATTTGATGGAAAGAAATATGAAAAAACTATATGAAGAGTCTAGTTGGGGCTGGAATGAAGAAGTGAAACACAATGAAATGATAGAAAATAATGCCTACTACTTAATTGCATCTTGTGAAGGAAAGAAGATGGGCTTTTCACATTTTCGATTCGACACTGATAATGACATTGAAGTACTGTACTGGTAAGCTTACTTTTGTTCATGAAAATTATAACTGTTGTTAATTGCAATAAAGCTAATTTATTGATGGCTGCAATAGGTTTGAAGATAGTTACATTAAAATATTTTTAACTCATATTTTTCTGCTTTTTTACAGTTATGAACTGCAATTGGAACCTTCAGCAAGGCGGAAAGGATTGGGACGGTTTATGATGCAGACGCTAGAAGCAATGGCTGTGAAGAATCAAATGCAAAAAGTTGTTCTTACTGTGCTCAGACATAATCCAATAGCTTTAACTTTCTTTTACAAACTTGGGTAAGTGAAATTTATTATAATTATTATTTAATACAATTGCAAAGATTCCATCGCTATCCAATGAACAACAACTTCAATAGTTTTTCTAAAATTAAAAGGCAATTTTGTTTTTAACGTATTAGCTCACTATAGAAGTAAAATTATGATGATATAGTATCTATCAAAATAACTTGAATACAAATATTTTTTCTACAATCTTTATTTAAATAGTTTTTGGAATATGTACAGGTGATAAGAAAGCCAATTATTCAATATCATCTATGTACTTTCTTTCATTTTTGTAAAGAAGTACTACAACTTTAAATGTACTATCATTACATTTTTTTTAGTAAAATCGTACCATACAAATGTATCTACTACAAACTTTGGAAATACTATGCAATCTTCGTAGTATAAAAGAATTGAGCTTGTTATTGCACATCTTTACTTTCTAATTTTATTTGAAGAAAAGTTGTATAGAAATATGAGATTTAATACTAAAATCTACTGTACATTGAATGGCCTTACTATTAATAACTTTTGAATCAATCAATTAAAAAAAAATTAATACTGTTTCAGTTACAAGCTGGATGCCTCAAACCCATCTTCTTCAGAGGGATTAGATTATGCTATTTTGAGCAAGCAAAATTTACGTCTGCAAAAAATTTAGAATGTAAATATTTTCTTGTTTAATTGTAAATTTGAATCAATTTTTTATTTTTGTACAAATCTTATCTGCAGTCTTAACCAATTAGAATCATGCTAGTGACTTTTCCGCAATTACGAAAATTTTAGTGAACAATTGATTAATACAAATGATTGTCTCCAATTACTTTGATAAACGTTTCACGTTCATTTTTCTGCTAAGGTGATACCATTGATCTTGACAGTTTGACAACGATTGACGTTTCATTGTACTTTTGTATTATAGTTTAAGTAATAAATAATGTCGTATTGATTATTTTAAAATGTATGTACCTCTTTTGAGTTGGGAAAGTTTTTGAAAAATGTATGCCGCACAAAACTGATATGAATCATGATGAATAAAACTGATCTTACACCTGAATTCTAAATTTTCTATTACCAGTTGTTATAAACTTAAGTTTTATGAACACTTCATTGTATTTTAAACAGTTGAACTGAATATTTTATTGAAATCGTGAATTTCGTTAAAATAATTTTTTTTTCTAATTCAAATGTTTTTCTTTTATAGGCCGATCGCGACAAATTATATTTCTATGCAACTTTTCGCAGTTTAATAATGATTAATGTCACGTACATTAGTCATACACAATCAAATTTAAATAAATTAACAATTTAAAGGAATAATTTCACGTTAATTATGCATACACTCAATAAAATTGAGATTAATATCAAAATAATATTTGTTTTGATCTCATGCAAGAATAGTATTTCATTTTGATTACTTTTTCATTCCTCAATGATATATTGTCCAAGAGACAAAAGTTCTGTAAATTATAAAATTATATAATAAGATCACTAAATAGCTTATTAAGTCTAGTTATTTGCTGTTGACCTTTTCACAACGAAACTCGAACTCAATTAGAAATTGTGGCATGAATTTACGTTTGTCATCGAACCGATCACTTTGTAACTTATCACAGCATTGGCAACACACTACGTGTTTATTGCCTGAGCTTACAAATAAATCTTGAAAAAAGTTTCAATAAGACCGTTACAAAAAATGCATTTTTCTCCCTGAATACGATCACGTTTTTTAGAAACAAACCCACCACAGTCTATTAAAAACATGAAAATGCAGCATCCCCGTTGCTGACTTTAATTCGCTTGAAAATCAATTAACTAAGTCAAGTAATCGAATTAAAAACTTGAAAAATAAACGTAACTCGTCGGCTTACGACTCCGTCTTGTGGAACAAAAGCGACAGCAATTGGTGAGGGCACAAATTAACAATGGGGGATCTTCTGGAGGGTCCAACATTGGTAAAAGTCAGAGGTGCATCGCTAATGGTCCAGTCTTGCATGGAGTCGAGGAACTTGCTAAGATCCACCTCACCGGCCTTGGAAACGGGGAAGCGTTGCTGCAGTTCTGAATCACCCCAGCAAAGGTTCAAACCTTGCCTATGCAATACCATTGCTACGCCTTTGCCTGCTCCATCGGGAATTGGAATTACCCGCAGATTGACGACGCTCAAGTCTACTGGCAGACTCGCGCTAAGAGGTGAAAAAGTTGGATTCAACTCGAACTGAGTCATTATTCGGGGATGTAACGCAACCACAGGATGGAGTAAGTCATCAAGTGCTAAATGGCCAGCTAACGATAGAAGACCCGACGGATGGTCAACAGGAGGAATGGGATGCGTGCACGATTCTTGACGTTTTTCCAAAATTAAAGTGAATTGATGATAAGTCAACAAATTGTCAGTCACGCCTTGGCTCAAGCCTCGATTGTCGTCTTGCATTAGCCTTCTGTCCTGCATGATCTATAAGAAAACGGATTGATTATTATTTTCTAGTCAAAACTTTAGACTAGTTAATACTATTCCTCGTATACGTACCTCAAATTGACCTGAAGACATAGAAGCCGCTCCAAGAGGCTGCCCCGTGAGTACGGTCATCCTCACGCGATCATCTTCGATGTAGCCCGCAGCTGCCAGAGGATAATAATTTCCTTGAGTCGGTATTTTTGAAAACCTTTGTCGTTTTATCATCTGAAAAAAAAAGTGGTTATTCCCATCGTGAATTTCATCGATCAAATTTGTCTTTCCTCAGTAAAAATCAATGAAACACTCACATTCAGACCATTCAAATCCGTATAAAACACCTCATCAGAGGCAATGTCAGTGCCGATTCTCATGGCAAGCTCAAAATTTTGAGTTTCCGTGATATCGACCTCGTTGGTAATGTGCAATCCAAGTCCATCGCTACCCGTAGAGTTATACAATGTACATATGTGCTTAACGTAAGGAAGATCGGTGAACACTCTCGACAAAATAGGCCCAGTAACTAAGTGAACTATTCTATTATTGCCTGCTAATACTGGATCGGGCTCGGACTTGTCGGGCAAGAACAAGTAAGCTCCACTCTTGTCTTGGCCGGCGCCACGCGTCCCGTACTTGACGAATTCCAAGTGCACCGGATACGTCGTATTGCTCACGCGAAGAGCTTTCAACAATCCCGTCTTGCCGAAGGCCGCTGACAATTCCGCTCGCTCGCTTATGGAGAACTCTTGCATGGAGGGATAGGTTTGTACATTACTGAATCCAGGTACCGCCGACAGTGGGTACGGGGTATTGTATACAACTACATTGGCTAAATGTACTTCTCTGCAAGGTAAATTGACATTTGTTAAGATTACTTTTGCGAGGAAACAATAAATTAAACGAAAACTTCACGTACTCTGGAAAGTTCGTGCCGTGTAAAGTATGAACTATATATGTAGCTAAACCGAAAGCAGGTACAGTGACTAGAAAAGATAATTCATATCTGGCTCCGGATATGGCGCCTGGACTGACCCAAACCGGAGAGATCTGACATTGAAGCGCTCGGCCCATTTTGTCGGTTACTCGCACGTACGGCGACGAGACGTAAATACTCGCCACTTTGGTCCTCGATCTCGGCAGCGAATTGTAGAACAGTATTTTCCTCGACGTGATATCGTCGCTGAGCGAGATGACGTATTTATCTCCTGGGCTCGTGTGGTGATATCTGGTGAGTATGAAACAACGTTTAATTACACAGTAACGAAAAAAATTGCCGCGTGTCGGATCGTGAAAGTAAAAAGCGTTACCTAGCCTCGTCCAAGGACAAGTAAATTTCCTCCAAGTCGACGGGCGCTTTTTGCGGGCTTTTCAGCAAATGAATGACCGACTGCTGAAGGATGTGCGCCGAATTGTTGAGCGCGATCAACATCTTTTGCGCGTAATCTACAACAACGTGATCTCTAGCGGTGCCCGTAACTCCGTCGTGATGTTGAAATATCGAGTGCCAGCGTCTCGCCACGTCCAGACGATTTGCCATTTTGTCCTCAATTATGTGATCGTTGCCCCTCATCCAAGCGATCGTACTCAGCAGCTCGGAGCTTCTCAATGCTCCTATGAGTACTCGATCGAGTCGTTTGTGGAATGGCCTCGAAGTGTAATACCCGCTCCAATAATGATCGTCTCTGTCGGAGTACGTGAAGAAATCGCCACTCAGGCTCGGATAATCGTCCGTACTTCGCTGGCTGCGCAGAGCTTCGAAGTAGTCGTTCAATGTACCGAACTGTATTTCAACGTTCATCTGGCGATCGTTGTTCATGTAATCGAAAAGCTTCTGGTAATTCGTGAATTGCGCGTCCCATTCCGTCACGTGCGAGTATCGGAAATCATCTCCCAAAGGTATCAACACGACGTTCGATTTGAAGAGCTGAGCTTTTTTGCGGTACTGATCCAGTAGCATCGCCGCTCTTTCACCCACATTGGATTTCGTTATCGCTTTGGGAGGTATTTTCCATGGACACGTGAAACCGAAACTCGGAAGACGATAGAAATCGAATTGACAACAAATTTTCGGATCTGGTCCACAAGTGTGAGGTATGTCGTAACTGTAGAACGGCATCATGTGTGTAAATATTTCCGACGAGCCGTCGTTGTCCCACAATTGACGCCAACGGAATTCCAAATGCTTGTCTTGAGCCAGTTTTTTCTTCACCGAATAGTGTACCCTTTGAATGACCACGTTTTCGAGGCCGGCGTTTTTCAGTAAATAAGGCATTGTTGGGGAAAGACCAAAAGGATCAATGGCCCAGCCAGTATTTGGTACGAAATCCAGATTTGTTTTCAACCTGAAAAAGTGAAAAAAATAAGTTACTTATGAAAGCTTAAAGACCTTCAAAAAAATTTGTTGGGTCCTACCATTGATGACCCTCCGTCAATTGAGTTAATTGAGCCATCCAGTGCGAAACAGATTCGTCTGGCATCACGTATCCCCCAGCAACAATTTCCAATTGGCCATCGTGTACGAGTCGCTTCACAACATCGCGAGTCGATTGGGATTGCTCGTCCCACCAAAGTTTGAAAAACGAAATTTCCGCCCAAATAAACTTCCTCCTTCTATCTTCAGACAATTTATTCACTAAGTTATTTAGTATCCCTTGAGATTGATAAGCATAATACTTTTCGAAGGTGTTCAACCACCCTGGATCGTTGTGAGAATGAGGTACAACGAAAACTTTCAATTTCCTATTGGGATGCCACTGTTTTTCATCATATTTAATGTTCCATCCCTGCTTCCACACTCCACCATCTGGATTGTCAAACTTCAATTGTTTGTAAATTTCAAGCATTTGAATATCAACTTCCGGTATCTGCTTGAAGTTTACAGTGCATACTGCTGGCTTTTCTGGTCTCAGATCTATGAAAGGATTCATATTGACGTGCTTGTCGTCTGGTGGTGCTTCAACTTTCTTTTGAGCAGCTGCTTGCAAAGCATTCACAGCTTTGTGATGCCGATTCAGATCTTCTTCGAGTTTGGCTAATCTACTCTCAAAATGAAGCCATTGATTCTGCAAAACGATTTGATTATTATTGCTTGTAATTAATTTAGGCTCAGGTACATTACTACACTGTACATAATTTTTTTTCGATTGCAGTTTGCATATAAATTCTCTTACTATAAAATGTACTTTGTTGAAATATTGCTATATTTATTGTTTATAAATAATGCAGCTGGTTACTTACAAATTTAACGTCCGATTTTGAATCCCGTTGTGGGAAAAGAGTGACATCAAGCATCAAGTAAATCATAACACAACAGGCTAAAATTAAGCCCGCTCCAAGCACCGCAAACAACTTTCGCGCTTTCATGTTGAATGAAATTATTACTTTTCAACGAGAAACATTAAATTAACTACTTAGACCGACGTCAAATCATAAACAAATGCTAGTAAACAGGAAAATATGTACAAAGAAAATCTAACTTAACCTCGAACTGGAGGCATTGAGCGGCGTTTGAAACGCAAGTGAGAGAGCATCTAATATCAACGAATCAATTACACGTCACTTCCAGTAATCTCGAGTAATTAGCGAACTCATGGGTTTATTTTTTGATAAGCCAACGCGATAGAAAAGACGTTGTTCCGGAGGAAAAACATGTTGAAATGTTCATCTCCCCCGCTCGCGCGTCTCCTCAACCGTGCAGCTTATAACTAGCCGCCGCGTATAGGTAGGTATAGTCGTCTGCTCTCACATCAACACAGCTGTCGTCAGATGCGCCACATATTTTTATCCAAATATTCCTAGGTAACACTCTTATTTATAAACAAAGAAATAAAATGATAAATACAAAATTTAATCGTACAACAATTGAATTTGAGTTTCTTTTCAAAAGTCTGTTAAAAAGACATTAAAATTTTAAAATTGTATATTTTCTAAAGACCGTAAGCATTGACGCATATAATATATAGATAAATTATCAAAATAGTTAATCGTTTTTTATTGATTTTGTTTAATATTTCTATGTAGAAAGATAAATTGACCCAAGTTCATTCGAAGGTTTTATTGATTTACAAATTACATCAGTTTACTTTAACCTTGATAATGAAAGAAATCTCTAGTTATTTTCTTGTCATATATTTGAAAGCATTGACATCGTCGACGACGTCTTTCTTTTCGCCCGAGAAAGAATTTACATCGAAAGTTTTAGTAACAAGAGATAACGATTTTGACAGGTAGATTCTGCAGTAGAGTAAACTCGAACGATGACGAAATAAATTAACGAGGTGTTTCGTTAATTATTCGAAAGTGATCAAATTCCTCCAACCAGAGCAATTTATGTCGGAGGAAAACACTCCTAGAATTTTTAGTATATTTATCATTAGAATCATTAGATAGAAAATCATGCCTGGAGAACCATCAGTCACCACAGGCACAAAGTCCAGTGGAAAAGTCAAAAGAATTTCAATTCCTCGAGTACAAAGTAGCACAGATACAGAATTACAATCTCAGCAAAGCGGCTCCACTCCACTTCAATCCACAGCATTTCATACAGTCAGTTTTCGTACTGAAGTCGAAGAAAGTCACATACCTCCAGCCCTTCGCACGAGACTATTAGATCTGTTTCAGCAAATAGAAAAAGAATTCGAGATGTTGTGTGCAGAAAATAGCAGCTGTGAGTTTAAAAAATTTTATATTTATATATAAAAAAATATTATGCTTAACTTGATGTCTATAATTATTTTATTGTAGTGCAAGATAAGATAGAAGCATTAAATGAGAAGCTTGAAAGAGAATGTTATGGATCAGGTGAGCGCAGCTTACCTACAGGAGATTTCCAAGATTACACAGATAATAAAAATCTGCCCAAGCAAAAATGTAAGTTTTTATATTGCAATATCATGAGATCTAATTTAATCACAATCAACCTTGAATCTGCTCATTACACGCTTTTTGTTCAGCTATAAAAAGTCAATCAATAAATCATTTTTACATAATATTTCTAGCTATGGGCGGAACTTCTGCTCACAAAGTAAAGGCATCTCACAAACTGAAAGCTCAAACAAGCAAGATAGTCTCCAGTTTCAAGAATCCCACAATGACTTGTACCATGCAGAAAGAATACAGAGGACACAGAGATGGTATATGGGAAGTTTCAATTGGTGGATCTGGTCAACCTATTATTGCAACAGCATCGGCAGATCATACAGCAAGAATATGGGGTATAGACAGCTGTCGCTGCTTATTGCAGTACACTGGACACAGTGGCTCGGTAAATTCTGTGCGATTTCATCCAACAAAAGACTTGGCCCTGTCGGCAAGTGGTGATTGTTCTGCTCACGTGTGGCAAGCAGCTGTCAACTGGGATGTGCCAAAAAGGCCATCTTTAGAAGATGTTGCAAATGCTGGTGATCGAGGAGCCAGTGGGCCTGGCAGTGATAATCCACCACAGGAAGAAGAAGCTGCTCCGATATTAAGAACTCCGGTCAAAGAGCTACTAGGACATACAGCTGTCGTTATAGCAGCCGACTGGCTTTTTGGTGCTGAACAAATAGTTACCGCTTCATGGGATAGAACTGCAAACCTATACGACGCTGAAACAGGAGAAGTCGTTCACACGCTATGTGGACACGATCAAGAACTAACTTACGTTGCAACGCACCATGCCCAAAGGCTCTGCGTTACTTCTAGTCGAGACAGCACATTTCGATTATGGGACTTCAGAGAGCCCATACATTCTGTATCAGTCTTTCAAGGACACACAGAGTAAATATTTCGTCGATAATTTTTTGTTATGTTCATTTTTTTTGATCACGCTTCATGTATTAACAATGTTTTCAGAGCTGTCACAGCAGCAGTATTTACTAGGGAAGATAAAATTGTATCGGCCTCTGACGACAGGAGCGTCAAAGTTTGGGAATTGCGCAACATTCGAAGCCCACTGGCAACCATACGTGGAGACAGTTCGGCAAATAGACTATCCGTATCGAGCGCAGGAATTATTGCCATTCCTCACGACAATCGGCAAATTCGTTTATTTGATTTGAACGGACAGCGATTAGCAAGATTGCCAAGAACTAGTAGACAGGTAATGAATCCTCTTTATCAATAATTTTCGGCATTATAAGTTTCATTGAACTTTTTTTTTGTACTTTATTCAATTTACAACAACAAAATATGATAGAACATATTTACAGTACAATATATTAATGGTCAAGTTTATTATTTAGCATATTTTCATTCGGTAGAAATTTAAAAATAATTAACAAAAATACTTCATAAGTGGAAAGATTGATACAATCCAATAATAATACGCAGGGTCACAGACGAATGGTCTGTTCAGTGGCTTGGGCTGAGGACAGCAGCACCCCATGCAATTTGTTCTCATGTGGTTTTGATCGTCTGGTACTTGGCTGGAGCGTTTTGCCGGTCAAAGATGCTTGAGATATACTTCGCGATCGTCGCCAGCTAATGACCTTGAGCTTGCAGCATAGTCATATTGGCGGTCGATAAATACAATTCAGGTATGACGTTATACACATAGTTATGCGCCAGCAGTCCACCAATCAATCCAATCAGAGACCCTGTTCTTCCACTTTCACAAACCACTGCAACCAGAAGAATGAAAATACGGTGTAAGTTGATTACTTTGCACTCTGCACAGCACACAGGCGTTATATGACGATTTCAATCAGGGGGCTTATTCAGTAAGCTTGTTCACATGTGACTGGCATGTGACGCGTCTCTCTCACACGATGAACGATGTGACTG
>JAWWMK010021277.1:0-17762 GCA_035047105.1 Galeopsomyia nigrocyanea | reverse complement strand
TATATATATTTGTACTCGAAAACCCGTATTGAATTTATTTTGAAAATAACCCGTAATTTAAATACTCATGCAATATCTCACGTATACGTACAATTTTTCGATACACTTCGATAGGTTACTATAAATAAACCGAATGAAAAAGCTAAAAAAAGCGCCATTATACATTAAAATCCTTTTAAAATCTTAAAATCATTGTATATTGAAATTGTAAAAATCATTAAAATAAAAAGTTTGCGTTCAATTAAAAAAAAATCTCCATCGCTACAAAAAAAGCGCATCTTTTTTAACGAACTCATACAGCAAATATATACATCTCCAATCTCGCGACTCAAGGTCATCGACCTGTTGGTCCTCCTCCCTATACTATATACAGTTTGGCTTTTCATCCACGCGACTATCGCGTTCGGCGGGCAAATCGTCATTGGCAGAATTCCATTGTCGTGGCGGTCTTCCCTTAGAATTGCATCGTGAATTCTCGGTTGTCCATGAATATTGCTCGTCGCTTTGTGGTGTCGTATATAGCAGAATCAACGTCAATGCTGCGGTCGTTGCGCGACGATACACTTGAATGTGCCGCTCTTGCTTGTACTGAATGAAGCAGTTTCTGAAATGATTAAGTATCCAAATTAGTTATTGCTGTCGGGTGTAGATTACGCCTGTATGTAGTTTCGCGTGCATTCGAAATGTTGATCTATCATTGATTAAAGCGTAAGCGAGTTTGTCAATAATTCGAATTAGTTATATTTTATTATACATTTAAAATGAGAAAATGTAAATTTTTTTGAATTTCAGTAAAATCTTATTTAATTTTATATTATATTATTGATCTCGTGTACATACAGACGAGAAGAGAATGATAGCAAATATTATTGATTAAAATTATATGCTTCGAATAAAATTTTGTCTCAATAATGCAAATTACAATTGATCATCGTCGCGAAATTAAGCTCATTGAAAAATTCTGAATGAAAACATCATGTTTAAAAAATCAAATCAATCAAAAAAGTACATTATCGAATTATGTGCTACCAAAATAAATAAAATATTAAGTATTTATACGTGATCAATATCGACAATATTGAAAAATCAAACTAAAAATTTATAACCGAAACGCACCTGTGAACTCTCGCCTCGAACGCTAATCTGCGCGCTAATCTCTTTGCGCGCTCGACAACATGCGCAGGCGAGCACGTTCGGTCAAACGCGAAAAAGGTCTACTTGTAAGACCTGCGAATTTCAGTTAAACTCATTATAATGATTTAAGCGCTGCCATATAAGGTATAAGGGCATTCGAAATAGTATGAGTGAGACAACCAATGGAAGCTAATAATGCCGGTAGCATCCCTTTTTCCCCGCTTAATCTGTATTCTTAAGCGCAGTGCAAGCCGAGTTGTTAAGATGTTTACGACGAATTTACGATACCTTATATATTGTGCACACTTCAACGATCTACTTGAAGAACTGCATTATACCTCGACGCTCGCAGTGTTAAAATTTTCCAATATTTTTCCCCCGTTGTAATGCTATAATACAGTTAATGTCCACTTATCGTATAGCCCGAGTAGTCGGATGAAAAAAAAAAAACGTGCCGGCAAATCAAATTTATATCATTTCGCGAAAGGTTTTGTGACGCATAAACGCGAAGTTCGCCACAGATTTCCGAATGTATATCGCGTTAGGGAGAAAAAGGAATTTTTTGAAAAAAAAAATATATATATATTTACCTGACAGAATTGTAAATAGTAAAATATATAGTGTTTATCTAAAAATCAATCATATTTACAATTTTACAAAACATAACTGACCTGAGGCAATAAACAGTCGCAATGGTATATAATAAGGTGCGGCAGTTGGCGACGGTTGGTCGGGCCGAAAGTAGGCAGGGCAATGGTACGGCCGGCCCGGACAGCTTTTATACCTGCCTCATCTATATACTCGCCTTCGGACGGTCGTAGCAGTTGTAAACGGCTTATATGCTTATACTCGAGACTCCTGTCGCGAAAGTGTATGCGTGTTTTGGAAATTTTTGAGTTTAAAAGTTGAGAGTGACGGTGATCTGGTTTATAGCATAGTAAATCGATTTACTGACGACGCCCGAGGCCGACAGTGACACTCGGTAGAGGAAATTTTCAGTTGTGAAAAACAAAAACTACGTTTTTGAAAGGGAGTGTACGTTGAACGATATATATGCGACAAAATCATTTGCTTGGATTTCGGAGACTTGGAAGAAAAAAAAAAACATTGGGTACTCGTTCCTTAGATGCGACGAAGCAGCTGTCGCGAGGATAAATTCTATTTAGCGTGAGCCGCTTATTGGTGCTTCCTTTCCGAGCCCGCGCATCCAATGTGGAGCCTTAAGGCCCCTCCACTCGCGGACCCGGCGAGAACTCGCGCTTCATCAGATATTACGAGAGTGGGGTATTTGAAATGGCCGCGCTTTGTGTTTGTATTATAAAAATGATAGTTTTAAGATAATCCGCCGATCATTTCGTTTATAGCGCTACAAACTCGAAACAAATTTAAAAAGTTATACAATTATATAATTGACGTAACTGATAATAAGATTTGAAAAAGTTTTTGGAAACGTTCTTTGGGACTCGAGTGTATGAACGTTAGTAACATAGAAATCGCGAATTCATGTTTATTCATGAAATTTTGCATTAAAAATGTCGCCGTAGCATGCAAATGCCAATAGGCCTAATTTTTAAAATACTAATTACATCGGCAATAATGAAATGTATTATATGTTAAAAAAATGAATTTCATCGAAGTAGTATTTTATTGATGAGATAACTATTTTGAGAATAATGCGACAATTGGCAAGTGTACAGGTTGCTCCAATAGCAATAAGCAAGCCAACGAAACATGCGTACTTAATTTCAAAGTAAAATTTTGGCAGACATAAAAAATGAGCACGTATACACTCTTTTGCGACACGCATGCATAAGATTCGTTGACAATAAAACATATGTATCAATATATCTATAACGACTTTATCAGTGAAAATTGTGGGACGCTCATTATCACAATTCAAATCTCAATATTTCTCAACGTATTTGAAAATTCTTCAAAAAGCGTAAAAATTAGTGAAATTACACATATATAGCATCGAATCAACTCCGCAATGTATCACGTGTTCAATTGCGAGGACCGATTGAAAAAAATGGAGTTATCGATCTTTGTATACATATTATTATTCAAAGTCATTACAGATAATTTATGAAATTTAAATTTCAACGAAACAGAAAAATGGTTTTGTTGCAATACTCGGAAAATACTGCGCTTGCTTGAATGTAAGATAGTCTCACCCTCCGAAAATCCAAATCCATGCGGCTGCTCTATAACCCTCTCTAACCGTCTTAGCGAGAATTGAGTTGCCGAACGCTCTATCATAGATTTACGACATCTGTTAAGAAATTTATTGCCTGTGTTCGAATAATCTACTTGCGGGACTTTACAGTTGAGCCCTTGCGTTGAAACTTTTGTAACATATGTATAATTGACTATTATAAAGCTATGTGAACATTATTTTGGGAAATTTTAATATTTATTATGACCATATTATAATTGTTAATGAGTATCGTTTTTGAAAATAATTTATGCGATTACACTACATTTATCAAAATATTATACTTATTATATTCGCAAAAATGTAATTATAAAAAAATTGAAAACGAAAATCTTGCATATCGTATTGCTTATTAAAAATAAAAATTGAATCACTGTATTTAACGATTTAATCATCATTTTCAAATGATTATCTGTTATGTCATGAACAAAAAAAAAATGTCGAAATAATTATTCCTGAAGTAAATTTAATGTGCAATTTTTATACGTTATAATTTTTTTTAAGATCATGACCGAATACCGAACCAAGCCCAGCATTAGTTCAAAAATTGAGCTCGAATTTTAGTGTGCGCGGGTCAGTATAACGCACTAAGTATCATGTTTTATTAAAAAAATTAATTAATAAATAACCAAATTGAAACCGAAAAAATTGTCATATAATTTGTTATAAGATTATGTATGAAAAGAAGTAAAAATTCACGTATTATTTTTCACATTAACGAAATACCCAAATTTCGGAGTTCCTGTTTATTATTTATAACATACTTTCATAATAAAATCCAATGATTGAGAGTTTATTTAACAATTTGCAAGAAAACTGCACAAAAATAAAAAAAATATAACAAAGATAATAAATAAGCATATTATTATTAATAAACGTTACTGCCATGATTTATTAAATTCTTTTATGATAGAATTAACATGCTTGTCATCTAATTTCTCGCAAGCATATAAACTACTAAACCGCAAATGCATCTTCAGAGACTGTAAACGCGTGAAAACCGGCGTGCTGGAAATGGCTGCATACACATCAGCGTCATTCGCGAAACCAATTCGCCGGTTGATGCCGTTTCTCAACGTTGCGTTGTAAATACAACTTGACGCACACAAATTCTTTATTGCATGCATTCATCACAATATTTTTCATGATTGTTTGCAATCAACGTCACATGAAAAATCATTATTTCAAAAATTATGCGTATTTTTTAATCATTTGGTTATATTGGTATTGTTTTTTTAAATGCCATTTCGCGATTGATATCATACAATTTTTATATTTTAGACCTTATAGTTTGTAATAAGATTGTGTATGAAAAGAATATGCGGATGCGTAATATAAGAAGTTACATATTTTTCACACTATCAGAATAGCCAAATTTCGAAGTTTTTGTTTATTATTTATTACTATTTTCATAATAGAGTACAATTATTGATAGTTTATTTGACAACTTGAAAAGAATCGCACAAAAATAAAAAATAATTGACAAAACATGAAAAATAATCATATTAATTATAATAAACGTTACTGCAATGTTGTATTGTATTCTTTTTGATACGATCATGGAAATTACATGCTTGTCATCTAATTTTTCGCCAGCATAAACTATTAAATCGCAAATGTATCATCGGAGATTGTAGACGCGCGAAAACCGACACGGAAACGGCTGCAAACGCGCGGCGGCAGTCGCGCCGCCAATTCGCCGGTTGACGTTGTTTCTCGTATAATTGTTGCGTTGTGAAATACACCATGACGTATAAAAATTGTATATAACATGTGTAGATAATAATATGCATAATGATTTTTGCAATTAACGGCATACGTAAAATGTTCATTATTCATCGAGAAACGCTAACTCCAAAATCGCATGGAAAATTCCGGTGAGGTGAAAGCCCGCTTTAACAAGAAAAAGAGGGAGCTATAGAGAAAAAGATGCGCGCGCAAACTTTAGCGGGAAAAAGCCGGGAAATGCCAAACCAAACGAGGGAGGGTAGTAAGCCTCTCTCGACCAATAGAATTCAAGAGAACCCCTCTCGACGCGCTGCATCTCTCTCGCGGGCCTTAGAGGCCCTCCCTTTTGCGATGAGCCCCAAGTCGATCTGTCTCCATTGGGGACTCTCCAAGCCGCACGCAGTCACGAGCAGTCACGAGTTATCCTTCATCGAGACAACATCATTTGCATCGAGCATCACAATGTGCAAGAACAACAAAGTCAAGAAATCTTTGCGCAGGAACAGAGAACCTTTGCGCAAGATTAAAAATCGTGAATTGTTTGTGAAGGCCAGGGCTTCGCAACGAGTCCAAGAAGGTGAAAAAAGAGCCGACGTGTGCAGAGACATGGATATCCCAGAATCCACGCTCAGGGGTTGGTTCGCCGACCAGCAGGTTAAGAAAATTGCTGGGATTGCTGTGTTTCTTGACAAAATGAGACGACAACGCCAAGCTGCGATGACGAAAGAAAGGACCGCCAATTCCAGGTAATTGCTTTATAAATTTTATTAGTTACGGTAAAAATTTTTCAACGCGTGTACTATTGAGTATTGGACAACGCGTTCAAAATGATTTTGCACGGCGTCAGAGGCGAATGTCGCTTCTATTTAGTCGCCGCATTCATAAGCCGCGGGCCGCGTGTTCGCCACGCGAGTGTTCTTATAGCTGTATAGGGAGTTGGTGAGCTCTACACCCTCCCTATAGTTTCAGCTTCGTGTAGCCGCTTTGAAAATATCACGTTTCTATAATTCTTTTCGCACGTGAAATTTAAGGCGAAATTCCGATTATTTTGAGCGCTGATGCGCATTCCAGCTAACACATTTTTTCTTTTTTTCTTATATTCTTCGAAGTTTTTAATGTTGCTCAATTATAATTCGCGAAAATTATTCTAGCAGCGGCTGCACGGAAAAGTATTGTTGAATTTTTATTTTCGTAGCACATTTAAAAATCAAATGTTTAACAATCACCGAGTTAAAATCAATTGTTTACCAATAATCTATCTTTATTTTTTCGATTCTGATCAATGAAAATTCTATTGCTTATTTTCAACTCGCATTTATTAATTATTTTGTTATTAACGTGTTACAGTGGCTACAATCACACTGAGAATGGAGGCGGCAATGCGAGCGGGTCGGGCGGAGGTGAGATGACCGAATCAACAAAAGGGTCAAGCGACTACGAGTCTTCTCCGAGTCACACCTGGTCCGACATAAAGGGATGCTGCGATGAGAACGGTAATCATGTGCACAAACGCAAACAAGAGGACGGCGATAATCCACATCAGACAATCGTGCATATCGGCGGAATAAAATTCATTTGGAATTATTATTGACATGTAGTAATTGCGCGACAAATTTATGCATGGGCAGGGCTTGTATGAAGTCAATTTTTCATTTTTTGGAATTAGCTATCTTATATGTATTATAATTTTTCGATCTTTGCACAAATTAGCAATACCATTTCATTTCTTTCAATTTTTATTCAAGTAAAAATCTTGTATATAATTTTTTAATATTCAGCAAAATTATATTAATTACGATTAATTAAGTGATGAACGAGAAAAAGGAATTGTAATTGCGAAAAAAAAATTACACAAACAATTGTATATTGCGTACTCGAAAAAAAATTTGGAATTTTACATTAATTTTTATTATTATGACAATAATCGTTGTATAGTTAAAGCTTTAATTAACAATGATGTATTTTATCGCGCCGATCATGAAGTAATATAATATTTTTACGTATACATTGAACATATGTATTACTATGACAATCATCTTTGTATAACTTTGGCTATAATTAACAATCACGTATTTTATCGCTCCGATCGCGGAGTAATGTAATATTTTTATGTATATATTAAACATATGTATTATTAAGACAATAATCATGGTATAGCTTTAGCTACAATTAAAAATGATGTATTTCATCGCTCCGATCGCGGAGCAATATAATATTCTTACACATAGATTATACATATTTATCAACTTAAATTGTACATTTTTTTCATTTATACCATATTTATTCAGTTATAGAATCTGTCTATCTTATCTACTTTGACAAAGGTAAATTAGGCAAGTATGCCTTTTTTGATAATCAGGACAATAATTATATAGTAAAAAAATTTTGTGAACGTAAAATTCAGGAATTTAGTGATATGCTGGCAAACATTTTCTTATTTTCGTATCAATTCTCTTAAAAAATCATTAATATATATTTTTAAAGTAGGATAAGTTTTCATCAAATCTGATATTTGTGTTTTATTTTATTCTGAATCTTGAATAATTGAACAATGATGAAACATGGTAAGTTTCGGTATCAAGATTTATCAGGAAGATGATCAATTATGTGGTAATGTCTTAATTATTAATTAACACTGGTTTAAAAAATAAACTATAGAAATTGACCATTGCAGAATGACAATTGATCGAAATGAATTTTTTTTTCGAGTTCTTTTACGTATTTGGCTTATTTATACACTAAAAAAATATCTAATGAGTGCTTTTGAAAGCGTAAAAGAAGACAAATTAAATGATGTATTGCAATTTTATGCTTAAGCATATTAGACTAGTTAAAATGACATATATCCGTGTATTGGAAATTTAGAGTGTTGGAAAATGTGCGCATTCAAAGCATAAAACAGCTCACGTAAAGCGAATTTCGTATTCAAAGGTGATTTAAATCATTGAAATTTTCATTATTTAACAGTATAAACATAATGTCAAGGCGCCGTACCGCTGTAACAAGCGTACATTTGAAATACCAGCAAGTGGCGGTATTAGGTACACGTAACTTAATATAATTTCCAATTAAAATATTGTCTTAAAAAAGTCACAACGTAAAGTTTGTACGCGGAGAACCATTTTAGAGGAGGGACGCTCACGGACAATCCCACTTACTAAAACTCGCGCTTCCACCGCGAGCTCGTCTCGGTCCCCCCGCCTACGATGCTCCATGGGCCTGAACCTTTTATATTGCATCCAACTTTCGTAATACATAGTAAGCCTACGCGAATGCTTATTTTTTTTTCGACACATTTATTGAATGACATAAATTCCCTCATAACATCAGCTTGTAAAAATCGCATTGCCCATGCATTAACGCGACTAAAAACCCTCCAGTTTCAGGACTCGCTGCATGCAGCGCTTATAGCTGCTACAATTATATTGCCGCGAGCAGGTCAATTTCGTCCCCTGTAGGGTTGCCGTGCACGCCGAGAGAGAATGCATTTGAAGAGCTGTCTTAAATGATGGGAGAGGGGCGTAGAAGCGACGTGACTTTTCAAGAGCTCTAAGGTGGGAGGGTCTCCGCTGAATGCTCTATACTGGAGTCATTACATGGGTATAATTTACGACAGGCTTCGAGTCGGCCTGAAATGAGTTCAGAGATTATACTGCACCGCTCTAATCCAAACAGCATAACGGGCAGCTGTGTGCGAGCTGTAGTTGAGCGGCGTTGTTAATACCTTGTTTCCGGGGGGTGAAACATTAGGGTTAATATACAAAGTTAATGCTTCGAAGGCGAAAATCGTGATTTTAAAATAAACGTTGCAAAGTTTGATTTGCATTCTGTACAAAAATTTAAGCGGTTTCATCGATAATATTTCCCTTACAATGAGCATTAGGTAGTAGAAGAAAGCAGTAGTTTAGAGGGACAAACGGACAAAGTGCTGGTATTTAGCTCGCTTACCTTTGGCTTCGACCTGCAACTGCAGGTCAAATTAGCGACACTCCACCCCTAGATTTGTATAGATTATTTCTGCTTTTAGATACTTAGTTGCATACAATTATGTCCCAAAAACATTTTTTAATATTTTTAAATCAACAATAAATAAATAAAATATTCGCATCGTTTCAAACGCGAATGAGAAAGTCAAGTACAAAGATTTTTATAATCATTTATTTAAAGTGTAACGACATCGAGCGTAATACCCATTGCGAACTCTCAACTCTAGATTACGAGAATTGAATATATCTGTGCTGAAAAGCGACCAGACGACGACCAAGATCAGCGCGAGAACACATCAGGTCACGCAACGTGCCCGCGCCGTCTCGGCAATCATGCAACCACACCGCGCGCCTGGCGCCAAAAGAGCTTAGCGAGAAGATTTGCTTTTCCAGACGAGCGAAGAAGGAGTCGCTGCTTCTAAAAGCCCCTTATTCGGCGCCTTCGTTATAAAGGAAAGTATAGCCTACTAAGGAACTTCTCGTTTCTTCACATCCGACTATAGACTTTTGGAACATTGAACATTAATCGATAATTTGGTGTATTATGTATTGTGCTGCGACGTCGATTTGATATTTATTGAAATTATGTTTTCGTTATCATTTGTTTTTAATTATGTGTATTCTGATTTGTAAAAAATTAACTAAATCTTTTTCATCGCGTAATTTAAAAATATGATACATACATAAAAAATAAAGCAACGTGTATTCAATGTTTGGATTTGCATTTATTTTCTGAGATAATATAGTAAAAAATGACAAGTATATCATTCGAGTGACGATAAAAATAAGTGACTTTTGATTAAAGATACAAAATAAACAGCAAATTAATTTCTAAAAAAATTCTTTCGATTGAAATTACATATTATCATAGGGACTTTCCTCTCAAAACTTGAGTACAGTGTTCAAAATATGCAGATCGATTATATAGAATTAGATTATTTTTTTGATTTTACAACTCTGGGACAATGAAGTTCATGTCGACGTTTCTGGCTGAAATAACTGAAACTAATATTGCAACCCGAGCACCGGATGAAATTTTTATGTCGTCGAATATGTTTAAAAAACGCGAGCAAATTGAACGTCATTTTATTACAAACACCGCAAACGTACTGCTTTGGCTTCGCGAATGTATCGTTATCTTTCGTCACACTTGGTTTCTTTGCAGCTAGGAAGAAACCAGATTTTTTGCACAAGCCTTTCTTCTCAATGGGCAGCTTCGATTTGAGTGAATTGACTTTGAAACCGACCACTGAACGTACAAGTGTCTTTCCTTCGGAAGCCAACTCCAAATCGTCGCAACGCTTGGTTTTCTTGATGAACAGCCGCTCAGCCATGCACTCTGTCAATTCCAATACAGCTTGGTCGACGTTGGTATCGATGTGCTGTAATTTTAATTGGGAACCTATGATTAATTTTCTGATGATGTCGATGCAATATTTCTTTATATTTAAAGAATACTTTAAAAAAAAAAATTTTTTTTCATGTAAAAACGAAAATGAATTTTTCGTTCAGTGTCTAAAAATCGAATTAATTTATACTATATAAAAGATATAGGATAATGGCGGTAAGATTAATAAAATAAAAATGTAACTATCTAATGCTATAGTATGTATTATCCTGCTAAGATTCTATGTAAACATAATTTGCAAACGTTTTAAGAATATACTGACTCAAAATTACCATGTTAGAGTTAGACTGTATTAAATTGTTTGTTCTCGGAGCCGAAAACTCTTGCGTCACAACCATCTTCCGAGAGCTTTTCAACGTAGGTGAACGAATCTAGAAAATAAAACTGATAAAATATTTTGTTTAATTGATCGAACATGTCCAATTTTACAAATATTTTTTATATATTTGAAATTTAGCTATGCTGAACTTTCAAATTTCTTTTCAAACTGTTCATTCAAAACGCAACTTTTTAATAGGTATCCCCACATTTTTTTTCATTTTTTAGTGAATATATGACAAATCCTTAAAAAACACTGCACTTTTCTTGGGTCTAGAATGGCAAAAAATTTTTGTAATGCTAAGGCTTCTGGACCTTTTTCTTCTTCTTTTTTAAGGTAGTGTCGGAAAATGCTCGTGACCATCGGAAAAGTCTGCAGGAACTACTTTTTCGGCATTTTCCGATTATAACCAAATGGGCTTTTCTCGCAGAAAATAGGCAAAAAACGGCATTTCTTTAAATATTGATTTCTCGGCTTCTAGGACGGCTAGAAACATTTTTAACCAATCAAAATGATAGCGAAAAAGAAGACCTTTACGTAAAAAAAGTTTCAATCAAAAATAATTATCCGATGGCAAGTATTCAAAAAAATTGCAAAATAGTTACATTTTTAGTTTGTTATTAATATCGGGAAAATGTTGAAAAAATATAGTTCCCGGGCACTTTTCCAATGTTCACGAGCATTTTCCGACACTATATAAAAAAAGAGGAAAAATTTCCGGAAGCCTTAGCATTAAAAAAAAAATTTGTCATTTTAGACCCCAGAAAAGTGTGTTTTTTTGAAGGATTTCGTCATATACTCATATATTCATCAAACGTATATTTTCAGCAATTCAATTTTAGAAAAAAATATGATTCCATCTTAAATTTTAAGTTCTAATCGCACACTCACCGTATTTTTCTTCAAACACCTCAAAAATTGAACGCAGCGCTCAAAAGCATGAGCAACGGAAAAGTTGCAAATGTTGCCTTGACCCGAACCCTCGAAACACTGCTGACCGGAGCTGCTCGCCACTAAAGATTTTTCCCTCCAGAAACGAGACAGATCGAGCCAAGTGCAGATTAACCTTGCCACTTATAGTTTCAGGCCACTTTTCACCTTTATTGCACCACAAGTCACGGCCCTATTTCGAGGGCCTATAGCGGGTACCCACAGCTATACCTATACCCAGTGGCCCGTTACAAGAAAGCGAAAACATTTACGTATAGCTATCTCTCTTTCTCTTATATACGCTTAGGTTTTTAGAGCTTAGAGTCAGATCATTTTTAAATTTGTGTATATGTTGTGTACGACATCATCATTAATTTACACTAAAAAAGTTTAAAAAAGATTCATCATAGAGATAAAAAAACTTATCTCGAAAAAAGATGCAGATATTCTCAAATATAGGACCGTCTCTCACTTTTCCCGCTATATCTCATCCCCACTCACACTCAATTCCTCCTTCCTATACATTCGCGCCAAGGTAGGCATTGATATACAGTCAGGCTCAACATCGCGCTCACACGAGCAAGTCAAGCGTTCCTACTCCCGCCAAATTTTCATCTTACTTCCCGCGTGTTTTCTTTCGCGAGTATATAGCGCACATATACGCCATGGGAAAGCAAAGCAAACGCGTCGTCAAGAAATACACCGAGGAGCAAAAAGCCGAGGCGGTGCGTCGAGTCCTCGCGGGCGAAAAGAAAACACACGTCGGACGCGACATCGGCGCGAGAGAGTCGACTGTCCGCGGATGGGTGACGATGAAATTGCGACAGGGGAGATTACCTGGTTTCGTTGAAGAAAAGACAGCGACGACGTTACTCACTCCGCCGCCAACTCCGAAAATCGAACGAGCTCGAAGTATCAACAGCAATGAGATTTTTTCCGTCGAGGAAAAACTGGCGTCGCGAACGAACGACGAACTCATGCAGCGGCGACCGCATAAACGTTGCAGCGCGCGAATTGTCTTCGCGAGAGAACGACGGCTTCTCGACTTGGTAGACCTGAACGAGCCTGAAAAAACTTTCGCGTATGGCAATGTTCTCGAAGCGCTTGGCCTTACGCGTCGTTGCGATGTTGCTAATTTTATTACGCCACCTTCGACGCCTGAATACAAGTTCGAAGTGAAGATTGAAGATGGACGTGACTTCAGCATCGAGTCTTTGCATCTGGAGCAGTTCTTCGAAGAGCTCGATTCGGAAATGCTGGTATGCTGATAAGCTTGATCTTCGTCGAGTGAGTCAGATTACTGATACTCGTGTGTTTTAGCGCGATTTTGTCGATAATTTTATTTTTTATTTTTACAATATTCATTAATTAAATGCACGTTGCGCATATAGTTTTACGTTTGAAAAATTGTTTGTAAATACACGATTTTCAGATATAGAATGTCATTTAATGGCTATATATAGTTCGAGCGAATGAACACTCAAATATAAATATATTTATACAACTCAAGTTTATATGATTGTTTACATAACATGTAAAGCCGAAAATGATAGCTCATTTTTATTGCTATAATTACTAGTGTACGTTCAAAGCACACTGCGAAAGAAACATTTACAAGTGTATATTGCGCAAGTTTAATTACTTCTATGCAGTGTTTATGAAAATCAAAACGTTTTTATTGACCAACACTGTAGCTGTGTTAGCGTTACGTACTCCATGATAGTATTTTTTATTATTATCGCTCTTTTAGCATTAATTTAAGTACTTTTAGTTATATTTTAGTTAATAAATCGATCGATAATTATAATAATTGTTTACAAATTTCTTATTCAAATTATTCCCTTCCTTATTATCCTCTATATTATGAAGTGACATAAAATTGATAATATTCATTTGATTTAAAAAGTTTTCTATATAATTCAATGAACTTTAAATAATATGTACGGAATCAATAAAACCAAATAGTAGAATAACGTGTTTCGCAGAAAGCAAACAGCTACTTTGCATTTGTAATATTTTTTTACTTGAATTAAACTTGAAAATAGTAAAGAATAACTACACGAATATCTTAATAATACACTACATCAAATTAATATCTGTAGACTTTTCAAAACTTTAAGATTATTTCAATACATATTTTGAAAACAAGTAATCGATATAACTGTAATTGATGTAGGTGTCGTCAAATCGAAATTATGAATATTATTCTGAAAAACAACAGTATAATAACAATGACGAACTGATATTTTTCTATTTTTTTAAAATAAATTTCACGAGTAGCTTAAATATTAATCTCGATATATTGAAAGCTAAATAATTAAACATATTGTACGTTTAAACTGTTATCAAATCTAATATTAACATTCTACAATTCACATTATTTACATATACAGAAATAAAACGAACAATCGATTTGTTCGAAAGATCGCAAAGCTACACTATATAAATGTCTCATTTATATACATAATTACGCTGATATTTCCACGAATGAATTAAAAAAAGGCGAAAATAACATTTTAAATTAGTACAGGTGGCCAATTATTCCAGCGTCTCAAATAGGAAAACAAATAGATCGCGCGACAGAGCATTTTTCTCGGCGAGCTCGTGTAGCAGCTCTTTGCAATCGCGGGACTCCAGTTCATCGACCTCCTGTTGATTTTCACGGCAGGACACTCGACCGTTGCTACTCGTATCATCATGCTCTTTGACACGACGTTTGGCTGGCAGATCGTCATCGATACAGTCCAATGTGATTCCCTTCCTTTTCAAGGGTCGATTGTCGTTGCCGCTGATTACTGTGCGCGCACCGTCGTTGTCGTCGTCGTCGTCGTCGCTCGTCCATCGGAATTGTTCGTGATATGGTGATCTTGAAAAAGTTTCATCGATTTTGCCGCTCGATGAGTCGGATGATGATACGCTCGATGCATCTTCGCTGCCGGCGTACTCTTTGAAGGATCTAAACAAAAAAGAAGAAAATGGAATATTAGTATACGTCGTGCAGATTTGAGCCATTGAAAAAATAAATTGAATTTATCAAATAAAAAAGCTCAGTAATCGTTCGTCAATAGTTCACAGTAATTGAGTCAATTAAAGTAGACGCGAGCATAATACTTCTCAAAGCCAACGAAATATCATTGAACAGCGCGCATTACAGATAATAGGATCACAATGACATTTAGCATGATAGCGAGCATGATAGCTGGAGAGCCATATATTAAAATATAAATGCCGTTTATCCATTAAAAATCGAAGCTACGGTAGTGAAAAACAAATTTTATTGAACAATAAAAAATGCAAAATATCCATACAAAAAAAAACTCCATATCGACTGCCGATTGCAACTTAATCGAAACATAACAAAAGAAACATTTTAAAAAAAAATACAAAACACTCACCTGTCGTGCACAAGGCTCATGACGTCCGGTGCAAAATCAGGACAGCAAAACTGACCGAAGATCGGTGATGGCATATCAGCGATCCGCGATGGAATCTCTCCTCCCAATTGATCGCAGGCCTCGTCGATGATCTTCTTCTGACTGAGCCATCCTCTCAAAGTTGATTCGGGAACGCCGATGCTCGTCCTCACGTCTGCCCTTGACTCGCCCCTCAAAACACGTAGCACAGCTTGTACCTTCAGTTGATGGGAGACGAGGTGCACCTCGCGTTTGCGTTCTCTCGATATTTTCGGCATCTTGCTTGCGTGCAGTGTAAGTTCGCTAACTGTCGCTAAACTGTGACGCTGAAACTGCCGAGCCGGCCGGTTTTTATCATCGCGAGAACTCCACTGGGACTGATGCCCCGCCCAGACGCGAGAGCGCATGCGCGAGAAACGCGAGCGCGGGAAACGTGTGTATACTCCCACCTTCGAGGATTCTGAGGCCCAATCGCGCGACGAACTTAGGTGGGGGAATATAGTTCTGTTTTTGTTTGAGTTTTGCGAAGTTTGTGGCGAAGGGTTTATTATTTATTTACTTACACTAGTTAATAATTGATTGCTTTTACGCGAGGATTTTAATCATTGCAAAATGTAATAACAAACATGAGGAATTCGTATAATGCCATCGCTTCGCAAATTTTATTACTGAATTCAATTATCGAATGTTAAAATAATATGAATACTGTTGCAAGTTGAACGATATAATTAATCGATATATTAGATTTATTTCAAACATGCCACTATAACAAATTTAAAAAATAATCCTATTGATAAAACATTCAGTTTCGCGGTCGCGGCACGCAGGCGAGTAGGTTACGAAGCCTGGCCACATGCTACACTATGTACAATAAAGTGGCGATTCCGGGCTTCAGCTCCCCCGAAAATGTTCCATCTTTTTAATTTCTTTAGTTACTGCATACCATCTTTCATTATAATAAAAGTTTCAGTTCAAATGATGCAGTTTCAAGAAAGTTATTAGAGAAACAAAATTTTTACATTGTCATTTTCTGCGACGCAACGTTTTGTCTCAGATTCTAGTAAACGACGTTGTATAAATATATATAATAGCGTTCGAAAAAATAATAAGGAAATATAAAATATATTTAAAAAATTCAAGCAGTCACAATTATGATTTTGGGACCTATTTTTGGATCGACGGGCCCGTCAAGTAGGTGTATATGCGTATAGTTTATTCGAGGCCTAGCAGATATACTAAAATTTATTAGAATTAAAAAACTCTCATGGCTCGCCTATGTATTAGCATATTAACGATATTGATTTCAAGAACTTCACTAACGCAGCTTTATACTGACGACTTTTTTCTCGCCTACCAGTTTACATTTCTTAAAACGTATAACGGAGGAAGGGGGAAGAGATATCTTTTAAAAGATAGAAATTCATTGCTTTATCGAATGAGTTTCTTATGCGAAAATATATAGAAATTTGAAAACATTCAGAGATATTTCATTCGCAAAGCTTTTCAAAGCAGCGGTTAAACATTCAGTTTAGTAAATTCGCGGCGTGACCGTAGTGACGTCAATGAGAATCCTGAACCCTCTCGCCGAAAGAGGGGTGAATTGTTAAAGACTCTGTAAGTTTCCCCTCTCCGCATTTTCTCGGATTAGCGCGCGCGCTTCTGTCGCACAATTAAGTCTACTTTCTTTCGTGAAAGAATAGTATTGAAACGTTTTATTTTCTAATGTCACTTTGAGAAAACGAAATATTACAACTTTTTCACGTGAATTATTTCGCGTGGTTACGTACATAAATAAACGAAAATATTGCATAGGTTTTGCAAACAATTGATCAATTTTCTAAAAGACTTGACATTTTAATTAAAAAGAGTTAAAATTACGTATAAGCAACATTCTGCATGTCTAATAATTAACGGTGAACAAGATTGACAAAGCCGCAACAGGCCAAGCATACCTACGTGTAAAATAAGCCAGTTGCAAAAACATTGCGTAAGGCCTCCGCCACGGGAAATCGAGCAACAGTCAGAGCGAGCGAGAGAGAGAGAGAGAGAGAGAGGATGAGAGGGGCGATTCGTTTACCTGGAGGCTGCGAAGCAGTAAGCGAGCCTCAAAGTGCAACCTGGCAAACGGATCACGCAGTCAGCAGCACGCGCCGAGCGTCCTTTCATGATAGAGTCTGCGTGTATTGAAGAGCTGTTAAGAGTATCATCTGTAGGGAGAGGGAGAGAGTGAGGGGAAGCAGCAGCTGCCCTTTGTTCCACAATTTACGCACTTGCTTGGGCTTTTGGGGACTCGTTGAGATGTTAGATGTGACGAACTATATGTTTACTGTATTCTGTACAGATGCAGAAATTAGATTGGTTGACCAATTGTCAAATTAATTTTCCTATGAAGGCTGTAGAAAAATTGAATTGCATATATGGCCAATTCCACAAAAAAACTGCCATAACTTCGTTCGGGTTTTGGTAAATTAAAAAGTTGGGATTCCGCTGGAAATTATTATATTTTCTCAATCTACAACACTAATAGAATCTAAAAACACTAGTGCCCCACGCGCGTAATCTTGTGACACCCTTTTTTTGGACTTAGAAGTCTTAAAACGGTCAAAAAATAATACACTAAATTCCATAG